>ML278046.1:83215-141598 GCA_005239495.1 Nicotiana undulata
CCCCCCCCCTCAATTTCTCTTTAAAATTCATCAACCAATTGCCAAAAATAAAGATATATTCGTGAAATATAACCAAATCCGAGTAGAGAACAATTACCCCAGTCCTTGTGATGAAATTTTCTCCAGAAATCCCCTCAATCCGAGTCTCATATCCCAAAATATGAAGACCAAAGCCCTCGTTTTTTATGTACCCTCTGCCTAGCAGTTTCGCATTTACGAAAACATAGTTGCATTCTTCCGCATATGGGGAAACACCAGAACCAGCAGCCTTCAGCAATGTAACATGAATGAAAAATCTTCCAAACCTCGTTCGAAACTCACCCGAGCCACGCGAGACCCCGTCCAAATATATAGACAAGTCTCATAAGATACAGACATACTCAAGGACTCAGAACCCACATAACAACATCGAAACGACGAATGACACCTCATATCGAAATTTATGAACTTTGAACTTTCAATTTCCAAAACTCGCACCGGAACATATCAAAGCATCCCAGAATGAACCCAAATTTTGCACACAAGTCCCAAATAACATGAAGAAGATATTCAAATTCCCAGAACCACAATCCGAATCTAATATCCTCAAAGTCAATTTCTGATCAAACTTATGAACTTTCCAAACCTTCAAATTTCCAAATTTTGCCAACTTATGTTGAAACCTTCTAGAAACATCCAAATACAAATCCGGGCATACGCTCGAGTCCAAAATCATCATATGGACCTAACGGAACCATCAAAACTCTGTTCCGATGTCATATTTACGTAAAGTCAAACTTGGTCATATCTTTCAACTTAAAGCTTCAATAATGAAATTCATTCTTCCAAATTGACTCCGAATAAATTGTAAACCAATACCAATGATTCACATAAAACATAATACATCATACGGAGCTACTCATGCCCGCAAACTACCGAGCGAAGTGCCAATTCCCAAAATGACTGGTCGGGTCGTTACACAAGAAATTTTGATGTGTTCCGTTCATTCGTGAAAGATTGGATTTTTAGCGATATGGATGAATGCTTGGTTGTCATAGTGTAGAGTTACCGACAAGGAAGTGGGAAAATAAAAATCGGCAAGAAGGCAGACAACCCAAGCTATTTCAGCAACAAGATGACTCATAGAATGATATTCTGCTTCTGCCGAAGATAGAGAAATGACCGGTTACTTCTTGGATTTCAAAGAGATGGGAAAACATCCAAAGTTGAGAAAAAAATCCACTAATGGGCCTCCGGCTATCGGAGCAGGCTGCCCAGTCGGCGTCCCAATAAGCAAGACTTGGTGGAGAGACTATTGCCTGACCAGACCAGCTGGGTCTGCACCTTTGACTTGGGCTCAGTTCTCCGAGTTATTCTTGGGGAAGTTTCTTCCCATTACTCAGCGAGAGGATCTTTGGAGGCAGTTTGAGCGCCTCCTGCAGGGATCTATGTCTGTCACTCAGTACAAGACCAGGTTCATCACTCTAGCCAGGCATGCACTTATGATACTTCCCACTGATCGGGAGAGGGTTCGGAGATTTATTGAGGGTTTGGACCAGCCTATCAGACTTCATATGGCCAGGGAGACGGGTACTGATATCTCTTTTCAGGATGCAGCCGATGTGGCTAGACGCATTGAGATGGTATTATCCCAGGGTGGTGGTCAGGGGTCTGACAAGAGACCTCGTCATTTTGGCCATTTCAATGGTGCCTCATCGGGAGGCAGAGATTCATTTGGTAGAGGTCATCCCCCTAGGCCTTATCAGTCAGCACTCCAGGCATCCCGCAGTGCATCATCAGCTCCCATCAGTGCACCGCCAATTCAGAGTCTTCAAGGTAGTATTATTCTCACTAGCCGAGGGCTTGCTACATTGCGGTAGTAT
The DNA here is from genome assembly GCA_005239495.1 of Nicotiana undulata. Taxonomy (NCBI): domain Eukaryota; kingdom Viridiplantae; phylum Streptophyta; class Magnoliopsida; order Solanales; family Solanaceae; genus Nicotiana; species Nicotiana undulata. The sequence goes on from ML278046.1 coordinate 85,078, forward strand.
GGGGCATATTTCCAGGTTCTGCCCCCGAGGTTTTGCTGCTCTCAGTATCAGGGTTCCCGCATCAGGTTCACCCTCGCCCCCTTAGCCAGCCAGCTAGGGGTGATCGTGGTGCCAAAGGTGGAGGTCAGACTCATAGAGGTGGAGGGCAGGTCATGAGAGGTAAGAGTCAGCCTGTAGCAGGTAGAACCAGAGATGTGAAGGTTGGAGGGGCTCCGCCCCGTTGTTATGCTATTCCAGCCAGGCCTGAGGCTGAGGCTTCTGACGTAGTTATCACAGGTATGGTATCAGTTTGCAGCTGAGATTCTTCGGTGTTATTCGATCCGGGTTCTACTTTCTCTTATGTGTCTTCATATTTTGCTCCTTATTTGAGCATGTCCCGTGATTCCCTGAGTGCTCCTGTATATGTGTCTACCCTGGTGGGTGATTCTATCATGGTGGATCGAGTCCACCGTGCTTTCTTAGTAGTTATTGGTGGTATGGGGACTTAGGTTGATCTTTTGCTTCTGGATATGGTAGACTTTGATGTCATATTGGGGATGTATTGGCTATCTCCCTATCATGCTATTCTGGACTGTCATGCCAAGACAGTGACCTTAGCCTTGCCAGGTGTGCCTCGTTTGGTGTGGAGAGGGACTCCTTGCCATTCTTCCGGCAGAGTTATTTCTTATATAAAGGCTCGGCGTATGGTCGAGAAGGGTTGTTTGGCCTATTTGGCCTATGTTCGTGATTCTAGCGCTGAGGTTCTTCCTATGGAGTCTGTGCCTGTGGTTCGTGAGTTCCCAGAGGTTTTCCCTGCTGACTTGCCGGGTATGCCGCCCGACAGGGATATTGACTTTGGTTTCGAGGTGGCTCAGAGCACTCAACCCATTTCTATTCCGCCATATCGTATGGCCCCGCCAGAGTTGAAGGAATTGAAGGATCAGTTGCAGGACTTGTTGGATAAAGGCTTCATTAGGCCTAGTATTTCTCCTTGGGGTGCCCCAGTGTTGTTTAAGAAGAAAGATGGCTCAATGAGAATGTGTATCGACTACCGGCAGATGAATAAGGTTACTATCAAGAACAAGTATCCTCTGTTGAGGATTGATGATCTATTTGACCAGCTTCAGGGTGCTATAGTGTTTTCCAAGATAGACTTGAGATCTGGCTACCATCAGCTGAGGATTAGGGCATCTGATTTACCTAAGACAGCCTTTCGCACTCGTTATGGGCATTATGAGTTCTAGGTGATATCATTCGGGTTGATAGTGTGGTTTTATTGGGTCCCTAGGGGCTCGAATGAATTTGACTGCATTTGAAAGAAGTTGAAAATTGCAGAAAATTACAACAGCACGTTGTGGTGCATGCGTCGTGTGAGCATCGCGCATCCAAGGCCTTGTATGCAAGTCCTGTCTCGCTCTTTAGCCATGCGATGCGCAGGGTATATCATAGATGAAATTCTAACTAAGTATAATTACTTAGGTAAATAGTACTTTCTCTTTTCTAATTCATGTGGCATACTTTTCTTTAATCGGTCCAAAAAAAATATCATCTTTCTATATTTAAAAATAATTTAACTTCATTGTTTCAATTTCACCCCTAATGAAATGATTTACAACAACACATATATCTAACACTTATTTTTTAGACTATAATTTAAAAGTCTTTCATTCTTTGTTAAACCCCTTCCCAATTCAAATGATGCCACACAAATTGGAACAAAGGAAGCATGAACTTTTCATATGGGTACTCTTCTCCTAAAAAAGTTAAAGCACTTATTTTAGGGAGAATGCTACGCCTTTTACTTTTTCCTTAATAGCTAAGAGACTGTTCTACCCATCAAAAGCACTAATTTCCTTACCAAAATCTTGACCAAACTCCTCCATTCTGAATAAAAGGAAATTTGGTGATAAGTAAATTTATTTAAACCCGTACCCTCTCTTATTTGACAATCTTATACTTTCTTAGCTTGATATTGTTTTCATATTCTATAAGGTGTTAGTTGAAAGGTAGAAATCCACATTAAGGATAGAAGGATGTTTCACGAAGTATTTGTAACATCATTCAGTACATATAATGGTTGGAAATATTAAATCTTGATATAGAAACGTGGTAAAATAATCCTATAAATACGCACCAATATTATTGGTTGTAGATGACAAATCTAATAAAGTCAAAATACTCTTAAAAATGTCAATGAATGATAATGGATGCGCTGATCTTCTCCAAGCTCAAACTCAAACCTGGAACCATATGTTCAACTTTATAAGCTCTTCAGCAGCAAAATGTGCAATTCAGCTAGGCATCATAGATGTCCTCTACAAACATGGTAAGCCCATGTCTCTTTCCGACCTCACTGCTGAACTTTCCCTCATCGACCATTCCAAGGTTTCCTTCTTGCCGATTTTAATGCGGTTTTTAGTTCATTCTGGTTTCCTAAACCAACATGAAAATGAACATTACTCTCTTAACCCAGCTACTCAACTTCTTGTGAAAGATAACCCCTTCAGTATGAGGTCATACTTTCTGTTCATCCATGATCCACTTCTTTTAAAACCATGGTCTTGTTTAAGTGAATGGTTCCAAAATGATTCCTCCACTGCTTTTCTTACTGCTAATGAGATATCGTTATGGGATTACTATGTGCAAGAACCAAGAGTAAGTGATAGTTTCAATGAGGCAATGGCTAGTGACTCGAGATTGATTTCCAATGTTCTTATTACGGAGTGTAAACATGTTTTTGAGGGATTGACGTCGTTGGTGGATGTTGGAGGTGGCACTGGTACTGTGGCAATTGCCATAGCCAAAGCTTTTCCTGCCATAAAATGCACGGTACTTGATCTCCCTCGCGTAGTAGGAAACTTCAAGGGAAGTGGGAATGTGGAGTTTGTCGGAGGAAGCATGTTTGACAAGATTCCTAATGCTAATGCAATCTTACTCAAGGTACATGTGTAGCTAGCAACTTTTGTTACTGTGTGTCTCTTATTTTTAAGCATTATTTTATTTATTTATTTATATGCATCCTCGTTGTAAAACCATCAGATCTTCTAAAGGATATCTACAGGTAAATTAATCCTATCATTAATTTATGTGAAATGTAGCGAAACTCATTTCCAAGATATGTACTTTGATCAATCTCTTGGTAAATTTCCTCGTCCTTTATAGAACACAACATCATTTCCACGACAATATTGATAAGTCAATGTTTCTGTTCCTTGTAAAATGTCCGTATTCTATATATGTTGCCTTGCACGAATTATTGACAACTCATGGTCAACTAATTAATTTCCAAATGAATGCACTTATACTTTTCTTTTTGGGCGTTTATTTCTTCTCATTACTTTTTTTTAGAGTTATATCCTATTTGAGCTTCATCATTTTCTGTGATAATTTAGTTCTGAATTTTAAAATCTTATCTACTCGAAAATATTCATGGTTGAGCAGTGGATCCTGCATAACTGGAGCGACGAAGACTGTGTGAAGATACTGAAGATATGCAAAGAGTCTATTCCGAGTAGGGAAGAAGGAGGGAAGGTGATAATCATAGACATAGTGCTCGAAAATCCGGATGTGAGAACTGAGTTTGTTCGAGCGCAGCATTATATGGACTTGTTAATGATGGTTTGCTATGCCGCCAAACAGAGAACTAACCTGGAATGGGTGAGGCTTTTCGCTGATGCTGGTTTCAACGAATACAAAATAACTCCCACTTTAGGAACAAGGTCTCTTATTGAAATATACCCTTGAACAAGTCTTTGCTTGAAAAGTGCGTATGTTTATGAATTGTATTGAATCAGCTTATTTTGTTTTGTTTGCGCTATTAATGAATAAACTTGCGAGCTTATGGAATCTATTATAAACGATTATGTCAATTAAACTCGATAATTTACACTTACATACATATGATTAGCGTTGATAATTTATTCTCAACTGTTCAGATTCGAACGCTTGATTGGTGACTAAATAAGAAAACAAATCTTGGCGTTTAAGTGACTAGATGCTCCGGTATAATGAGTGATTAGATGCTCCAAAATGTGTACAATTGACACAATCTTGAATGTTTTATTCTCGATCACCTTATTAGTACGTTGCTCGGATACTTCATCAGTATATTAATTGAAAATTCAATATTAAGTTGTATCCAACTTAATATATATTATATATACAAACTTAATATAAATTATATCCAAATATCCAATTGTATTCAATTATATTAAGTCGAATCCAATTATATTAAGTTGTATTCAATTCTATTAAGTTGTTGCTAAAACCTAAATATTCGTATAGCACTACATCTTATAGAACTACGTGGGACCGGTTGTGGTTGGTATATTTGTTATATATGTGTGTGTCGCGCGCGTGTGTATGAATATATACGTATATATACATACATAATTAAATTACATAGTATCTATAATTAAATATTTTTTTAAATCTAACATTAAATTACTGACCGACTTCAGTCGGTATTTAAGTTAAATAATTTTTTTAATTTAACATTAAATTACAGACCGAATTCGGTCGGAATGGTAGTGGTCAAACGGGTCAAAGGCCAATTAAACTTACCGACCAAAATTTTCGACCGAAGTCGGTCAGAAATATTTTATTTAGATCTAGCCCAAACGAGATTTTCTCTATTTCGCCCCTTTTCTCTATTTCTCTACCATCTCTCTTCTTCTCCTCCCCACTGTCGCGATTCCCCCATATCCCCACCGAAAATCAACTCCTATTTCCCTCCTCACCCAAAAACAAAGCACCTAGAAGTCTCCCTCCCCTCCCCTCCTCGCCACAGTTCCGCCGTCCCCACTGCCTTCCGCCACCCTCTGCCACTTTTCTGTCGGCCTCACTGTGTTATGCCACCCTCAGCAACCCAAAATCAAACCCCTTATCCTAACATTTGAAGGTGAGTTATATACATTTTTCAATTTAAGTAATTTTAATTGTATAAATTAGGGTTTAGTTAATTTATAATTAAATTTAGTTGTATAATTGTGAGTTGCCTTGTCCGTGAACCTTTGAAATATTTCATGTGTTATCATTTATCATTTAGGATTGTTCATATTAAAGGAGTTCATAATTGTACTTTAGCCCCTTTTTGTGAATTGGTATTTTGTCTAATTTTGGATTTTTACATTTTGGAAGATCTAGATGTCTTAGGTGCTAATAGCATTTCAAGGTTAGTTATCTATATTTTTTATTTAAGTAATTTAATTATTTTAATTGTATAAATTAGCGTGTAGTTAATGTTTAATTAAATTTAGTTGTATAATTAAATAGGCTTTTAGCGACAATTATATAATGGCAATAGCGTAATTGCCGCTAATTTATTATGTAGTGGCCAATGTTACCGGCAATTGAATATTTACCGAGAGTAAATACTTTTTTCCGGCAATTGACTTATAATTGCCATTGAACGTTATGCCTTTCACTAAACTATTATTAAGTCCAAGAGCAGGATATATTTTTACACTCCCTCAAAATTTTAATTAATTAGTCATTCTTTTATTCCTTTTTCATCTGAGATAGAGTAATGAACAATGAACCTCCACTGAAACCCTAATGTCCAAAATTCATCTCTCTATTACTCGACAATATCAATAGTGTCGTTGAAATATGCAAAAATAACTATTGTGCATCTTATTTCTTCGTCGCCACTCGTCAGACTATAGGAATCGCTGGGACGCTATTTTTCTAAAATTGAAGAAGACAAGAGCCTCTGAGCTCAAGGTCGGTTTTATCTCTGTTTGTTTTATTGATTGTTTTATCTATTATGATAAATCGCAAATGTCTATTAGAGATTTTTTCTCAAATAGTTTTCTATATCAAGTGCTTAAATGTATTATTATTTATTTTTTGGACAATTTCTTTTTATCTGATTCTATAGTCATTTTCTTTAGGTTGTTGAATGCGTTGTCTCTAGAGAATAAAATTTAATCTCTACATATTGTAGATCTGAAAAGAAAAAATAAATCTTGAGAAATTGTAGCTAACATAACTACTAAGAAAGAAAGCTTTAAATTAGTGCAAGTAAAGAACTATAGCTATGTAGTTGCTTTGAGTAGTTTCAATTTTTTGATTGTTTCTAACTAAATATGTAGATAAAGGAAAAGCGGATAGATAAATAGATTATTATTTTTAGATGCCAAACAAATTACTCTACCCATGTGAATTGCACTCTTGTTTTAACGAGGGGCTACTTGATAATTTCATATGAATGCTTCATATTGGAGGACAAAGAGGCTGAAAGTTAAAAATACCTCATACTTTTATTTACGGGTTATTCATAGGTTATGTGCTGTTTGGTAAGAATTTTTATCCGAACTTTTCAATTTGTGTGCGCCGCATTACATGTGTCACATAGAACTTAAGTAAAAAAAATTCAAGTTAAATGTATTACCTAAAGCAATTTATATGAGGAAATGTAGTCCATCAAGGGTCTTAGGAAGTTTGCATTAACTTATGATATGGATCAATGGAAAGATAAGTTATGACATACTCTACAAACAACCTTATATGACAAACTTATTTTGTGTTTAATATAATTTGAGTATCTTTTAATACGAAAATAACCTACCAGAGCCATTTTCTATTCTGTTTTTGTCACGACCCAAATTTTTCCTCCGTTGGGTATCGTGATGGAACCTAGTCCTAGAGACTAGGTAAGCCTAACAGTTAATAATTACAACAATAAGAAAAGGAATACTAACAGTCTAGATACAAAAACCCTAACCGAATTTACAATATTTTTCCAAAACCGGTAATACAAGTCATAAGTTATACGAATCTCCTACGACTTCTAAATACAATTGTTTGGAAATAAATACAACAGTGTATGAATAATAATACAATGAAAGTGACTCCGAAGCCTGTGAACGCAGCAACAGGTTACCTTGAGTCTCCTCAGCAATCGCCCGCGCAGTTACTAACAATCAATACTTGGATCTGTGCAACAAAAATGCACAGAAGAGTAGCATGAGCACACCACAGCGGTGCCCAGTAAGTATCAAGACCAACCTCGGTGGAGTAGTGACGAGAACTAGTCAAGACACCACTGGTCTACAAAAAATAACTGACATGAATATCGAAGTAACCGAACACTACATCTATCTAAGAGTTCACGAGATAATTTACAACAATGACAATATAATGCGAAAGAAAAATTACAGAAAAATAACCACGAAACAATATAAAATACACAGGAAGATGGATAGCAACACAAGCCAAACCAGAAGAAAATGCAATGCAATAGAGAACTCCACAACTCAACTCTGCATCTATTTTTTTTCACATCGAGCCTTAGCCATTAAATTCCATAAACCGGTGGAAACCCTTAAACAACATATCATATGAAAAGCTTTGCAAATAAAATTATTTTAAAGTAGAAAGATTTTTTTTTAAAACATACTTTCTCCAAAATATAAATATAAGTATATGTACTAGAGAGGATTACGTAAAATATTGTTTTCTTTCAAATTACGATGTTTCCAAAGATACTTTCCAAATAAAACTTCCAAGTATCATTTTATGCAAGACTAGTGCTTTTCAAATATATTTTCGATGTAAAAGCCTTCAAATATAATCATGTCGCAAACCATTACTTTTCAATAATACTTTTTCAGTAAAATCTCGTAATCATAATCTCCTCAAGGTAAATTTGTCGGAACGCAGTCCGTACTCAAAACTTGTCTTGTCAATAAATATAGTAAGAGATCAGTGCGAATATCCGGATTAAAACAACAGAATATTAACTCTTAAACAAATGCATAAAATATCAAACAAGAACACGGAAAAATATGATGCAAAGACAAGTGCACGACATGTCCCCTCGTGCTAAAGTAAATAATCACTCGGCAAGGAATGTCCCCTCGTGCTAAAGTAAATAATCACTCGACAAGGAATGTCCCCTCGTGCATAACCTCGCAATCACTCGGCACAGAATGTCCCCTCGTGCATAAATAAATAAATAAACACTCGGCACTGAATGTCCCCTCGTGCATAACCTCGCAATCACTCGGCACAGAATGTCCCCTCGTGCATAAATAAATAAATAAACACTCGGCACTGAATGTCCCCTCGTGCATAACCTAACAATCACTCGACACGGAATGTCCCCTCGTGCATAAATAAATACATACTCGGCATGGAATGTCCCCTCGTGCATAACCTCACAATCACTCGGCACATAATGTCCCCTTGTGCATAAATAAATAAATAGACACTCGGCATGGAATGTCCCCTCGTGCATAACCTCACAATCACTCGGCACAAAATGTCCCCTCGTGCATAAATAAATAAATAAATAGACAACAATCGGCGAAGCAAATCAAAAATAGGAACCATAAACCACAATGTCCCATCGAGGGAATCAATAATGCAAATGATATCATATCAGCACAACAATAATAGGAAACACACCATCCCGACAAGGGAGTCAACAATGAAAACAACACCATCCCGGCAAGGGAAAAACAGCTATAACCAATCTCGCCTAAGAAATTAACTTTACGGAATAAAACTTAGCACAAACAAAGGCCCAGTAATGGGCAACATCAAGAAAACATCAGCAACATAAATATTTGTCACGACCCAAATTTCCCTCTGTTGGGTACCGTGATGGCACCTAGTCTTAGGGACTAGGTAAGCCTAACGTTTCATTAAACAACAATAATAATAAAGGAAATATAACAGTCTCGATAGGAAATCTTGACAGAATTTACAATTTCCTAAACCCGGTAAATACAAGTCATAAGCTCTACGAATCCTTCTGAAAAAATCTAAGTACAACTGTATAGGAATAATAAGTACAGTTGAAATACAAGAAGGTGACTCTGAAGCCTGCGAACGTAGCAGCAGGTTCACCTTGAGTCTCCTCAGCAAGATCCACACAGCTAACAACAGTCAATACCTGGATCTGTGCAAAACAAAAATGCACAGAAGAGTAGTATGAGCACATCACGGCGGTGCCCAGTAAGTATCAAGACTAACCTCGGTGAAGTAGTGACGAGGACTAGTCCATACACCCACTGGTCTAATAGGTAAAAGACATAAGTAGTAATGACCGAAACAAAATATTTATCTAAAATCCTCGAATATAATTAACGACAAGAGAATATAAAGCGGAAGGAAGTGCAGCAATTAAAGCAAGGGAACAACATAACAGAAATACGCAAGAAGGAAGGACAACACGCAAGCCAAAGTCGGAAATCACAATACCAAGAGAACACTCAAAACTCAGCACTGCATCAATTTACTCACATCAAGCCTTAGCAAATAAGCTCAATAAAAACCAGTCAACCCTCGAGTAAACCTTTAAATCGTGAATTTATATCAAAAACTTTTGAAAATATAATCATTTCAAGATAGAGGAAATCTTCTTTGAAACATACTTTTTCTGAATGTATATGTATGTATATCTTTACAAAGAGAAATCGTTAGAACATAATTCCCTTAAAATACGTTGTATTCAGATATACTTTCCCAAGTACTGCCCCTTCAAATATCATTAGTTCACATATATTTTCACAAATACTGCTTTTTCAAAGATCATTTGTTCAAATATACTTTCCCAAATACTGCTCTTTCAAATATCATTTTTCTGCAAGGCAAATACGCTTAAAATATACTTTCGCAATAGAAGTCCTTCGGACATAACTTTTCGTGGAGATAATTGCTTTTCAACTATATATATATATATANTGCATATTTAAATTGGGACTACAGACTGAGATCCAGGAGCTTTCCCCCTGTACTGCATCGCATCTTAAAATTGGGACTACGGACTGAGATCCGGGAGCTTTCCCCCTGTACTGCATCGCAACATTGCATGACAAATTCTGAGTTACGGACTGAGTTACGGTGGTTTATCATTGAGGAGATTTGGATTGAAAGATATACATATATACATATATATATATATATATATATATATGTATATATGTATATCTTTCAATCCAAATCTCCTCAATGATAAACCACCGTAACTCAGTCCGTAACTCAGAATTTGTCATGCAATGTTGCGATGCAGTACAGGGGGAAAGCTCCCGGATCTCAGTCCGTAGTCCCAATTTTAAGATGCGATGCAGTACAGGGGGAAAGCTCCTGGATCTCAGTCTGTAGTCCCAATTTAAATATGCAATGCATTACAAGGGGAAAGCTCTCAGATCTGAGTCCGTAGTCCCAATTTAAATATGCAATGCAGTACAGGGGAAAAGCTCCCGGATCTCAGTTCGTAGTCCCAATTTAAATATGCAATGCAGTACTGGGGGAAAGCTCCCGGATCTCAGTCCGTACTCCCAATTTAAATATGCAATACAGCACAACAGAGAGGAAACAACCAGAGCACAACAAAAGCATTGCACAAACCACCACGAGCACAACAACAAACAATAAGGCAAAATGCAAGGTGCAACGAGAAGTTCAACACGAGAACTTAAATCATAACAGTGGCAAAACTCACCCATAGGAAGTATCCACTAAAGGGAAAACCAAGCACAAAGAAACAATGTAACGAGGGGAAAACATAACAAATATAGCAATGATTCACAATATTTAAGTCAATAGATAAGGAACCAATTATCCCGGCAAGGGAAAACAACTATAACCAATCTCGTCTAATAATTTACTTCACGGAATAATCTCAGCTTAAGCAAATATTCAACAATAGGAGGTACCAAGGAAATACCGCCAATATGGGTGATGGTCAACTATACCTGAGTAATATTTAAGGAAAATCATGTAATCTTCATGTACGTCTCAAGGGCATGCTTGACACCAATCCTATATATATTCCAATTCCTGGTAACAATTATATGTCTAGATGATACTAATTCTAATTAATTAGGCAGCTTGTGAAGAAAATATAGTATACCGTAAGGAAGAGAGATATTCAGTTAAGTCAATCAAATCAAATAATCAGCAAGAGGGAAATCGAAAGCAAGAAAATCCAATTCAAACAGGAGAAGATGAAACTGGCAACCAGGAACTCAACCATAACAGTTACCACTTTATACGTAGGAAATATAGGAACCTAGTAAATCCTAAGAGGCCAACATATTTGCAAATAAGTCCGAGTACGCACTCGTCACCTCGCGTACTCGGGCTACAATCAACATAGAAGACTCAAATCCTAAGGGGTAGTTCCCCCCCACAAGGTTAGGCAAGATACTTACCTCAAGGACGACAACCGGTACTCGAAAATTGACTTCTCGGGCAGGAAGACCTCCGGACGGCTCAAATCAACTAAAGCAACCTCAAAATGCACATAAAACATATAAGGGACTATTCAAAACGATAAAGTTTCAATCTTTATATATAATCTGCCCAAGTGTTTAAAGCATCGCGATCGCGGGAAATTTGATGGATCGCGAAGAGGAAGGGAAGGGCTGGCCAAAAGCTTCTATGCGATCGCGGATAAGGAAAAATGTTGCTGGCCTAATTATTCTATGCGTTCGCAGCAACACGAATGCGAACGCGGAGAATGAGAATTGGGAACTATGCGAACGCAGGATCACTTGTGCGATCGCGATGAAGATGGAGATGTACTTCTGCGATCGGGAATGCTTCAATGCGATTGCATTGAACAAAACTGGGTGACCCAAAAATAACTCTATGTGATCGCGGCTTCATCTATGCGATCGCATAGAAGGAAACTAAAAATAAGTATCGGCAGTGGAAAAAGGAGGAAAAATGACCCGTAGCCTATCCGAAACACGCCCGAGGCCCCCGGGACCCCGTCAAAACACACACACATGTCGTATAACCTAACACAGACTCTGTGATAACCCAAACGGTCATCCGGCGCTAATCTAGTTAAATCTGCATTTCGAGGCTCCGAAAGCCTCCGCTAATCTCACCTCGATATGCGTGCACAGCCCGGGCATGTAGCCAGGAAGCTTCTATGTGAAAACTTGTATGAAAAACTGAAATTCTAATAATTAATTGATTAAAGTTGACTTTGGTCATCATTTTTGGTAAACGGACCCGGACACGTAATTTGACGGTCCCGGAGGGTCCGTAGGAATTTATGGGACTTGGGCGTGTGCCCGGAATCAAATTTCGGGGTCCCAAGGCCCATAAATTCCTACGGACCCTCCGGGACCGTAGGAATTTATGGGACTTGGGCGTGTGCCCGGAATCAAATTTCGGGGTCCCAAGGCCGAGAAATGAATTTTTAAAGAAAATTATTTTTTGAAAAATAGTAAGGTTTTTGAAAATGATAATTAATGTGAAAGCTTTGTTACCGGGCCCGTATTATGGTTCCGGAGCCCGGGACAGGTTAAATATGGTTATAATGTATTGCATGTAAAGTTTGGTGTTATTCCGAGTAGTGTAGGTTTGTTCGGCGCATTTAAACCGAATTTTAAAACTTGAAATTTCTAAGTTCGATTCTCGGGGTTTTGAGGGGTGATTTTGAGTTTTAAAGCTGTTTTGAGGGTTCCGAAGGCTCGAGCGAGTCCGTAATAGGATTTAGGACTTGTTTTATAATTGCACGGGGGCTCGGGTGGGCCCAAGGGCCTCCCGGACCTCAACCAGGGCCATAAACTAGCAACTTCAGCTGCTGGTGCACCAGATCTGGTGTGATCGCAGGTGCGGTTGCCTAGATCGCAGGTGCGATACCGCCCCTACGGTAAAACCATCGTAGGTGCGACCCAGGGAAAGGCTGGCTCAATTCCGCAGGTGCGGACCTTCTCTCGCAGGTGCGAGGTTCGTCCGTAGGTGCGGGCCCGCCGGTGCAGAAGTCCCTTCGCAGGTGCGGTCCCAGGCCCCCTGGGCCTTCTTCGCAGGTGCTACCGCTTGGACGCAAGTGCGGGACCGCAGGTGCGGTCCCATGGCCGCAGGTGCGGGAATCACTGAAGGCAGTGGTTCATTTAATACGGGATTCCCCCATTTTTCACCATTTCTTCCCCACCATAGGCGATTTTTAGAGTTTCCAAGAGGGTGTTAGGCCTAGCTACTAAGAGGTAAGTAACTTTCCTTTAAATGTTAGATTATTACAACAAAACTTAGGTAGATTAACATCTAATTAGTTGAATCTAAGGGGTTAGAGTGAAAACCTAGGGTTTAAGAATTTAGGGGAAATTCACCACTTTTTCACCATGGAATCTTATGAAAATTATATAATAACGATCCTTAGGCTATGGGTGTGTGTTTCCTTCGAAAATTTCCGGAATCCGAGCCTGTGGGCCCGGGGGTGTATTTTGGGATTTCTTCAAGAAGGATGAATTAGCCTAACTAGTAAATGAATTCCGTACTTTTGAGCGTATATTGATGTGTTTAAATAATATTTGGCTAGTTTCGAGTCCTTGGGCGACGAATTTAGAGTTTCGGGAACCTTCTTGACCCGAGGAGTAGGTTCTACGCGAGGTGAGTCTCCTTTCCAACCTTGTAAGATGGAATTGTACCCATATGTAATTGTGATTTACTGAATGTCCTTAATTGTGGGGGCTACGTACGCACCAAGTGACGAGAGTCCGCGCGTAGCAACTATTATGCTATGTTGGGTAGTCTTTAGGATTCACAAGCATGCTTTTACGTGTTGTGCCTGTATACTTTCAAGTACCTTCGGTTGGTTGGTTCCCTGAAGTTGATATTGAAATAATAGCGGGTATTTTGTAAATTTAAATGTTGATTCTATATTTTCAATCATGCATCAGAATTTCTCTTAAGGCTTTCTTAATGATTATGTGTATGTTACGATCACCCGAGTCATAGGTATGATTCGTGAGCGGGGTAGCCTTATATTATGTTAACTGCGTCACATGATCGATTCGTGAGCGGAGTAATAGATGCATCTATGGTTCGGGCCGTCGACCATCGGCAGTGCACATTTAAATTATTGCGACACTTAGGCCGTACGCTTCGGCATATTACATGCTATTTATCTGTCTGAGAGCTTTTATCATAAATTATCCTTATTTAAATTGTTTGGTCTGGAAGGAAACTCGAGGATTCTATTTACTATTGTCGTCTGATATTGAAAGGGAGATTTTACTTGTATACTTGACTGCTCCATGTCTACCCGTTTTCCATAATTATTTGCTCATGTTTAATCTTGTGGCAATATATTATTATTATTGACCTAGTGAGTGATACATCCACTTTTCGTCACTACCTTTCGAGTTTAGACGAGATACTCACTGGGTACATAATTAAATATATATACTCATGCTATTCTTCTGTAATTGATTGTACAGGTCCTGAGGCAGCTGCATCCGGTCGCTATTCTGGTGGTCGTCGTTGAGAGTTTCTATTCGGCTGACTACACGGTGAGCTGCTTCCCTTGGCGATCTCGGCAGCACTGTGGAGTCTTCTGCTTATAGATTTGGGATATTATTGTCTATTACCTTTCAGACAGTAGTGCATTTATTAGTAGCATTTTGTAGATTTTCCCAGTCGCCTGTTTACTTGTGACACTAGGTTCTGGCACACTTCATAGTTTTTTCCTGGTATTTTGTGGAGTTGTATGTTCTGGTAATACCTTTGAAATACAAAATCTCACGTGCTTACGTTTAAATATTGTTTTTAATGAATTTCTTACCTTAAAAACCCGAAAGAGATTTTAATAACTTAAACATGTAAAGTAATCTCACTAGTAGATATGTGTTGGCTTGCCTGACCCCGGTGCTGGGCGCCATCACGACCGCAACAGATTTTGGGTCGTGACAACATGGTATCAGAGCGCTAGGTTCACGTAGGTCTCACAAGTCAAAGGCAAACCTAGTAGAGTCTTGCGGATCGATACGGAGACGTCTATATTTATCTTCGAGAGGCTATAGGGTGTTAAGAAACCTCTCTTTATTTCTATTCTATCGTGCAGTCAACGGTTACTAAGTTTCATTCTTCTATTCTCTCACAGATGGTGAGGACTCGTGCAGCTATTATCCCAGACCCGGGAGATGCCGCTACCCATGTCGTTCGAGGTAGAGGTCAGGGGAGGGCACCGGCCCGACGTGGGGGACGAGGGCATCCCAGAGTTTCTCCACTAGTGCCCCCAGAGGATCCAGTTATTGAGTAGCTGGATGAGGTGCCCCCAGCAGATCCTGCCCCAACAGATTTTATGACTGCCCTAGGCTTTCAGGAGGTCATTGGCGGTTCATGGATACTATGACTCAGGCTAGTTTATTTCCAGTGGATCCTGCCATCTCACAGGCAAGGGGGGAGTTCAGACCCCTACTGCTTAGGCCGCAGGCCATGCAGCGACGGTATATCAGACTCCGGACACTATGCCCGTGGGTGGGGCACTGCCAGCAGCCCTTGAGCTCAGACCGGCTGCGGACGGCGATCCGCAAAAGCTACTTGACAGATGGAACCGATTGCACCCTCCGACCTTTGGAGGTGAGAAGAGTGCGGATTCTCAAGACTTCATTGATAGGTGCAGGGACAGACTGCACAACATGAGGATTCTGGAGTCCTATGGGGTTGATTTCACCACTTTCCAGCTTGAGGGTAGAGCCCGCAGATTGTGGCAGTCTTACATCCTTGGTAGGCCAGCAGGTTCACCTCATATCACTTGGGAGCAGTTTACTCAGCTATTCGTGGACAAGTATATTCCACCCTCGGAGAGGGAAGAGCCGCGTTATCAGTTTGAGCAGCTGGAACAGGGCCAGATGTCCGTGACCGACTACGAGGCTAGATTTTCGGAGTTGTCCCGCCATGCCCTCATGATTCTTCCTACTGATACTGAGAGGGTGCGGAGGTTCGTAGCAGGGTTACATTCTGGTATTGGGGCCAACATGGTCCGAGAGGTGGAGATGGGTACTCCTTATCAGCTCGTGGTTGAGATAGCTCGTCGGATTGAGGGTTACCGGTCTAGGAGCAGGGAGCACAGTCAGCAGGACAAGATAGCTAGATTTTCTGGAGACATCAGAGGTAACCCAGCTAGGGGTTGAGGTCATTTTGGCGGAGGTAAGCCCAGCAGGCCTCCATATTCAGCTCCACCACCACCTTCTCGCGCTACTCCAGCGAGACCATACTTCAGTGCCATGCCGGAGAGTTCTTACCGCCTTCCAGCCATTCAGGGTTCCTCAGGCGGGTGTTCAGGTTATCAGGGTCCTCCTAGCTCCTATTTCAGTGCTATGCCAGAGGTTTCCCACTGATCCCCAGCTATTCAGGGTCCTCATTCTTCAGGGCAGCAGGGTATGCCTCCAGTGAGATGCTTCGAGTTTGGGGATTCAGGTCATATGAGGAGGGCTTGCCCCAGACTTTGGGGTAAGGCCGTCCAGCAGAGTTATCAGCCTACATACTCAGCACAGGAGCCCCGTCCACCTAGAGGTGGAGGGAAAACGGGTAGAGGTCATCCCAGAGGTGGAGGCAAGGCAGGAGGAGCTTAACCACATCCTATTCAGTCCAGCGGTGGTCAGCCTTTAGGTACTCCAGCCAGATTTTATGCTATACCAGCTCGAGCAGATGCAGTGGCCTCAGATGCCGTGATCACATGTATTATTTCAGTATGTGGTAGAGAGGCATCAGTACTATTTGATCCAGGATCTACCTATTCATATGTGTCAGCCTTATTTGCTTGCTTTCTGGACGTTCCTCGTGAGTCTTTGGCTTCTCCTATATATGTATCCACACCCATGGGTGATTCTGTAGTGGTAGATCGGGTCTACCGGTCTTGTGTGATCTTTTTGTGGGCACGAGACTAGAGCGGACCTTCTATTGCTCGACATGGTTGACTTTGAGATTATCCTGGGGATGGATTGGCTATCTCCTCACCATGCCATATTGGATTTCCACGCCAAGACTGTTACATTGGCCATGCCTGAGTTGCCCAGACTTGAGTGGAGAGGTTCCTCAGTCAGCGCAGCCAACAGAGTTATTTCCTTCCTGCAGGCTCGACATATGGTCGAGAAGGGTTGTTTGGCGTATCTTTCTTATGTGCGGGACACCACTGCTGAGTCTCCGACCATTGATTCTGTGCCCGTGGTTCGAGAGTTTGCAGATGTATTCCCTTCAGATCTTCCAGGCATGCTTCCGGATCGTGATATTGATTTTTGCATTGACTTAGCTCCAGATACCCAGCCTATTTCCATTCTCCCGTATCGTATGGCTTCTAATAAGTCGAAGGAGCAGCTTGAGGAATTGTTTGCTAAGGGGTTCATCAAGCCGAGTGTATCGCCGTGCGGTGCTCCAGTTCTATTCGTGAAGAAGAAAGATGGGTCTATGAGGATGTGCATTGATTACCGCCAGTTGAACAAAGTCACCATCAAGAACAAGTATCCATTGCCGCACATTGATGATTTGTTCGACCAGTTACAGGGTGGCAGGGTGTTTTCTAAGATTGATTTGAGATCGGGGTACCACCAATTGAAGATTCGGGCTTCTGATGTCCCGAAGATAGCTTTTCATACGAGATATGGCCACTATGAGTTCCTGGTGATGTCCTTTGGCTTGACTAATGCCCCTGCTGCATTTATCGACTTGATGAACAGGGTGTTCAGGTCGTACATTGATTCCTTTGTCATCGTATTCATTGATGACATTCTGATTTATTCACCTAGCCTGGGAGAACACGAGTAGCATTTGAGAGTTGTGCTCCAGACCTTGCGAGAACAGAAGCTATATGCTAAGTTCTCCAAGTGTGAGTTTTTGTTAGATTCCGTGGCATTCTTGGGTCATGTTGTATACGGAGAGGGTATTGAGGTTGATCCTAAGAAGATTGAGGCAGTTCAGGGTTGGTCACGCCATACTTCGGCTACTGAGATCAGGAGTTTATTGGGTTTGGCAGGCTACTATCGGCGGTTTGTGGAGGGATTTTCATCTATTGCAGCCCCATTGACCAGATTGACTCAGAAGAATGCCCCATTTCGGTGGTCCGACGAGTGTGAGGCGAGCTTTCACATGCTCAAGATAACTCTGACTTCAGCACTAGTTCTGGTATTACCCTCAAGTTCTGGGATGTACACGGTGTATTGCGACGCTTCACGCATTGGTTTGGGGTGTGTGTTGATGCAGGAAGGGAAAGTTATTTCCTATGCTTCGCGCCAGCTGAAGGTTCATGAGAAGAATTATCCAGTGCGCGATTTAGAGTTGGCGGCTATTGTTCATGCTCCTAAGATTTGGAGGCATTTTTTATATGGGGTGTCCTGTGAGGTTTATACAGACCACCGCAGTTTGTAGCACTTGTTCAAGCAGAGGGATCTTAATTTGAGACAGTGCAGGTGGCTTGAGTTGCTGAAGGATTATGACATCACCATCCTTTATCATCCAGGCAAGGCGAACGTGGTAGCAGATGCCTTGAGTAGGAAGGCAGAGAGTTTGGGTAGTTTGACTTACATTGCAGCTGAGGAGAGGCCTCTAGCCTTGGACATTTAGTCTTTGGCTAACCGTTTGGTGAGATTAGATCTTTCGGAGCCTCGTCGAATTTTGGCACATGTGGTTGCTCAGTCTTCATTATTAGGGGAGATTAAGGCTCGGCAGTATGACGATCCACGCTTGGTTCAGCTCTGGGATACAGTGGTTCAGAGTGGTGCCAAGGAGATTACTATTGGCGAGGATGGTGTTCTGAGGCTCCAAGGTCATTTGTGTGTGCCCAATGTTGATGGCTTGAGGCAGAGGATACTTGAAGAGGCACACAGTTCGCGGTATTTTGTCCACCCGGGTGATATGAAGATGTACCATGATTTGAGGCAACATTACTGGTGGAGGCGGATGAAGAGAGACATCGTGGAGTTCGTGGTTAGGTGCCTTAATTGTCAGCAGGTGAAGTATGAGCACCAGAGGCCAGGTGGCCTACTTCAGCAGATGCCCATTCCTGTGTGGAAGTGGGAGCGCGTTACCATGGACTTCGTAGTTGGGTTACCTCAGACTTTATGGAAGGTTGACGCGGTTTGGGTAATTGTGGATAGGTTGACCAAATCGGCGCATTTCATTCTTGTGGCTATTACTTACACATCGGAGAGGCTAGCCCAGATCTATATTCGGGAGATAGTCCGGTTGCACGGTGTACCGGTATCCATTATATCACACCGAGGTCCTCAGTTCAACTCGCACTTCTAGAGGGCTTTGCACCGAGAGATGGGCACTCAGATAGATCTCAGCAAAGCTTTTCACCCTCAGACCGATGGTCAGTCGGAGCGTAAAGTTCAGATATTGGAGGACATGCTCAAGGCATGTGTGATTGACTTCGGAGGTTAGTGGGACCAGTTCTTGCCTTTGGCCGAGTTTGCTTATAATAACAGTTATCAGGCCAGCATTGAGATGGCTCCATTTGAGGCTTTGTATGGTCGGCGATGTCGTTCTCCCATCAGATGGTTTGAGCCTGGCTAGGCTAAGTTGTATGGCACGGACCTGGTGAGAGATGCCTTAGAGAAGGTGAAGTTGATTCAGGAGAGGCTCCGCACAGCACAGTTTAGACAGAAGAGCTATGCGGATCAGAGGGCTCGTGATGTATCATTTATGGAGGGGGACAAGGTTCTGTTGAAAGTATCACCTATGAAAGGCATTATGAGGTTTGGGAAGAAGGGCAAGTTGAGTCCGAGGTTTATAGGTCCTTTCGAGGTGTTGCGGAGAGTAGGAGAGGTTACTTATGAGCTTGCCTTGCCTCCCTACTTATCTGTAGTTCATCCGGTCTTCATGTGTCCAAGCTCCAGAGGTATCACCCCGACTTCTCTCACGTGGTGGATTTCAGCACTATCCGTTAGATGAGAGATTGGGCTACGAGGAGGAGCCAGTTGCTATCATTGACAGACAGGATCGCCAGTTGGGATCTAAGAGAGTCTCTACCGTGAAGGTTCATATCTATGTCCGTTCGAGGACGAACGTTTGTTTAAGAGTTGGAGATTGTGATGACCCAAACCGTCATCCGGCGCTAATCTAGCTAAATCTGCGTTCTAAGTCTCCGAAAGCCTCCACTAATCTCACTTCGATATGCGTGTGCAGCCCGGGCGTGTAGCCAGGAAGCTTCTATGTGAAAACTTGATGCAAAACTGAAATTCTAATAATTTATTGATTAAAGTTGACTTTGGTCAACATTTTTGGTAAACGGATCCGGACCCGTGATTTGACGGTCCCGGAGGGTCCGTAGGAAAATATGGTACTTGGGCGTGTGCCCGAAATCAAATTCCGGGGTTCCAAGGCCGAGAAATGAATTTTAAAGAAAATTGTTTTATGAAAAATAGTAAGGTTTTTGAAAATGATAATTAATGTGAAAGCTTTGTTACCGGGCCCGTATTATGGTTCCGGATCCCGGGACAGGTTAAATGTGGTTATTATGTGTTGCCTGTAAAGTTTGGTGTTATTCCGAGTAGTGTAGGTCAGTTCGGCGCATTTAAACCGAATTTTAAAACTTGAAATTTCTAAGTTTGATTCTAGGGATTTTAAGGGGTGATTTTGAGTTTTAACGTTGTTTTGAGGGTTCCGAAAGCTTGAGCGAGTCCGTAATAGGATTTAGTACTTGTTGGTATAATTGCACGGGGGCTCGGGTGGGCCCAGGGGCCTCCCAGACCCCAACCAGGGCAAAAAACCAGCAACTTCAGCTGCTGGTGCACCAGGTATGGTGTGACCGCAGATGCGATACCGCCCCTACAGTCAAACCATCGCAGGTGCGACCCAGGGGAAGGCTGGCCCAATTCCGCAGGTGCGGACCTTCTCTCGCAAGCGCGACCTCGCAGGTGCGAGGTTTGTCCGCAGGTGCGGGCCTGCCGGTGCGGAAGTCCCTTCGCAGGTGCGGTCCCAGGCCCCTTGGGCCTTCTTCGCAGGTGCGACCGTTTGTCTGCATCTGCGGGACCGCAGGTGCGGGATGATCTCCGGAACAATATCACTCGGACAAGATCCATGTCCAGGGAAGATCTATCCCTCAATATATGTGCGCTCACTGGGGGTGTAAAGACTCCGGAGGGGCTCTTATAAGCCCAAGCGCTATATCAAGCCAACAAAGGTATGGTTAAAGAGTCGTTGCGGTGTGCAGTTCGACTATCATAACTGTCTCAAAATCAGGCTTTAGGCCTCACCCAGTCAATACTTTCTAGTCTCACTTATCATGCTCTCAAATATATGAAAATCAGCCTAAAATAATGATGATATAGAAATAAACTAGCAATTACTGAGACTGAGGCATGGAACATATGCTATAACAGGACTGAGTGCATAATAGCGAATAAATACAAATAGAGACAGCAACAATCGACCATTCGGTCAGAATATATCGGCGTGGAGCCTTAGCATTTATACCTAACATGATTTCTAATACGTTCAAGGTAAATGCAACAGTAATAGTAGTAGTATAATTTTTCTCTCTCTAACATTTCTCTCTCGGCGCACGTTAATGTGGACCAGCTAACGTGCGCTTGGAAGCCATGGGAGGAAGAGGCAGGCCAAAGAAAAACCAACAAAAGAACGCGGGGGATGAACAACGATCAACGGAGGCAAGGAAAGCAGTATTGGAACTATTTGTATCACCTAAGGGAGCTCGAATTGAAGACCAAGCTGGAAACTACACTCCAAGGAACATGCAGAGTGAGACAAGCAAAGAAGAAGCAGATCCGTTGCTAATTAAGAACAAATTGAAGGAAATCGTAGTTACACCAGCAGCTATGCAAGCTATTGGAAGTGGATCTGGGAACGGGAAAAGTAAAAAGCAAGCCAGAAATAGTGTTAGCAATGGAAGAGTACCATGCAACTATGATACTGTTGAGAGTAGCAAAAATGAAGAATCGAAGGCTATCAATAAGGATCAGTCATGGGCAAATGTGGTAGCAGGGAACAAATTAGCCATGAATGGTATGAATTTACAATTTATGGCCCTAATTGTTCAAAATGGTGAGAAAATTGTAAAATTAGAAGCAGAGGATGTTGAGCAGGAAAATGAGAAATGAAGATATGCGATTATTCTATATGGGATAGGGGATTCACCGACTATTGGAGCCATGGAGATATTTCTAAGCTCAGTAGGTAAGTTTTCAAGGAAACCGCAGATCTATTACCATAATGAGGGTTACTTTGTGGTAAGATTTAATAATTTGGAAGAGAGGGATAAAGTTATATACTCAGGACCTCATACAGTGAATACTAAACCTATAATCATGAAAGCATGGTCTGAAGATTTCAATGTACATGATGAGGTATTGAAGACCATCCCACTATGGGTGAGGTTTCCTAACTTGCCTCTTAATTACTGGAGCATGGAAGCTTTAAGTAAGATAGGAAGTGCTGTAGGGAACCCAGTGTATGCAGATGAATGTACTACTGGAGCAATGAGAATCTCGTATGCACGAATGCTCATTGAAATGGACATCACTAGACCATTGCCTAGAAGTGTTAAACTGCAGTATCCAAAAGGAAGGTTGATTCAACAGGAGGTTGCTTATGATTGGGAACCAACTTACTGCTCTAAATGTTTAAAAATTGGCCATGATTGTACTGAGATCAAAAGGGTACAACCACAGAGAATGATTCAACAAAGAAAAGTAACTAAAGGCAAACAAGTTTGGCTAAGAACTGACAGAAATGGAGCTAATGAAAAGAAAGAAACTGAGCAAAAAGAAGGAATTGAAACTGAGCAGATGGGAGAACATGAAGTAACAGAGAATGAAATAGAAAGAAGAGATGAAGGGTGGATCACAGTGCTTGGGAAATCAGCAGCTAGAGCTGCTAAGGCCAGACAGAATGAAGAGCAGGAAGATGCAGGAGAGAAAGATTTCCAAAGCTTGAAGACCAACAGGAGCTATGATGAGCCAGGTACAAGCAAAATACAAATGAGTAGTCAAGGGGTACATGAGAAATACTATGAACCTTCTTTATACCAATATGAGTGTAATAACTTGGAATATTAGGGGGTTGAATAAAACATATAAAAAGAAGGAGGTGAAGGAGTTTGTAAGGGGTAATAATACAGCTCTAATAGCATTGATTGAACATAGAGTGAAGGAAACTAGAATAAATGACATAATAAAAAAGATAGCTCCTGGGTGGAAATGGGTGTCCAATGCTAGCTCAAGCCACAAAAGCAGAATATGGGTAATATGGGATCCTAGAATCTATGATTTCAAGCTAGAAGAGGTTGATGAGCAGTTGATACATGGTCAAGTTAGAATCATATCAAAGGCATTCACAATTGGATTCTCGGCAATATATGGATTACATACTATCAAAGATAGATTAAGTATGTGGAGGAAGTTGAGGCAGATACATAGTTTACAACAGGGGCCACGACTAGCAATGGGGGATTATAATGTTGTACTTTAGGCACAGGACAAACAGCATGGGACTGAGGTACCAGATATGGAAACAAGAGATTTTAAAGAGTACATGCTCGATACGGGGATGCATGAATTGCAGTATGTGGGAAGGGCTTACACATGGACAAATAATCACACCTATAGTAGAATAGATAGGGGGAAAGTAAATGATGCTTGGATGATGACAATGCCTAGTATGAAAGTACAGGTACTAGAGCCTCCAGTGTCTGATCACTTATCTTTAAAACTAATGATAACACAAGTGAAAGGGAAGAAGAATAAGCCATTAAGATTTTTCAATTGTATAGCTGATCACCAACAATTCATACAAAAAGTTGAGCAAGCCTGGGATGGAAGGAGTAATGGAGGCATGATGCAAGTAGTGTGGAATAAACTCAGAAAGGTGAAGGAGTGTATCAAGGACATCAACACACAACACTACAAAGGAGTTGATGAGAAAATAAAAGGTTTCAGGAAAGAGCTTCAGCTAGTCCAGGAAGAAATGAGTTCAAACTTACAGCAGAAAGAATTAATAGAGAAGGAAAAAGCATTGAAGGGGGATTTAGAGAAATGGATACTAATTGAAGAAAGCATATATAGGCAAAGATCAAGAGTGCAGTGGTTGAAGTTGGGGGACTAAAAATCAGCTTATTTTTTTTCACAGATAAAGAATAGGAACAATTTGAATGGCATGCAAATGCTAACAAATGAGATGGGGGTCCAGTTAATGTTGGAGGAAGATATAGAGGTAGAAATTATGGGGTATTACAAAAAGTTGTTGGGTTCAAAAGCAGATAATATCCCAGCTATTAACCCAAATGACATGAAGAGGGGGGAAATACTGAATAAAGAGCAACAAATGCAACTTATCAAGCAAGTGTCCAAGGAAGACGTCTGGGAAGCAATGAATGATATTAGTGATATGAAAGCTCCTGGTTATGATGTGCTAAATGCTATTTTTTTCAAGAAGTCTTGGCCTATTATAGGGAAGGATGTGACAAAAGCTGTGTTAGAATTCTTTGACAGAGAACAAATGTTTAGACCTATCAACTGTACTTCCATCACCTTAATTCCTAAAATCAAAAATGTTACAAGTATCAAAGAATATAGGCCTATTTCATGCTGCACAGTCTTGTACAAAGTGATATCAAAGATCCTTACCAAGAGGTTACAAGGGGTTATGGACATTCTGATTGATACTACACAGGCAGTGTTTGTTCCTCGCAGAATGATCACAGATAATATTATATTGAGTCATGAGCTTGTGAAAGGATATGGGAGAAAAGGGGTATCACCAAGATGTATGTTGAAATTGGATATGCAGAAAGCGTATGATTCAATCGAATGGGGGTTTATGAAGCAGATCTGCAGTCCTTAGCATTCCCAGAGAAATTCATAAGGTGGATCATGAACTGTATGGAAACTGTCACATATACAATCATGATTAATGGTGCATTAACTAAGCCATTTGATGCTCGAAAAAGACTGAGGCAAGGCGATCCTTTCTCACCATATCTGTTCATGCTTGCTATGGAGTACTTGACAAGTAAACTAAAGAAACTGACTGACATCCCAAACTTCAACTTCCACCCCAAGTGTGCTAAGATGAAAATCTTATAACTTGGTTTTGCTGACGATCTTTTACTGTTTTGCAGGGGTGATACTGGATCAATCAGGTTACTATTTCAATGTTTTATGGAGTTCTCAAAAGCATCTGGATTGATGATCAATAAAAACAAAAGCTTAATTTTCTTTGGAGGTGTTGCAGATGAAGAGTAGGAGGAAATCCTAGGATATGTAGGAATTCAGAGAGGTGTAATACTAGTTCGATACCTTGGTGCACCATTGAGCACTAAAAGAATATCAGTTACACAGTGTCAACCACTCATTGATAAAATCGTGGGGAGAATCACCTCATGGACTGCAAAATTCTTGTCATACGCAGGAAGGATCCAACTCATAAAAAGTGTGTTTTTCGCCATTCAAACCTATTGGGCTCAAATATTTGTGCTTCCTAAGAAGATCACAAAATTAATTGAGTCGATATGCAGAAGTTTCCTATGGACTGGAGATCGTACAGTGTCAAGAAAGGCACTATTGGCATGGGAGAAAGTATGCCAACCTAAGTTAGCAGGGGGCTTTAATATCATGGATATATCAATCTGGAACAAAGCTGCTATATGTAAACAGTTTTGGAATTTGTGTAAGGAGAAGAAGAAGTTGTGGATACAGTGGGTACATAGTTACTACATTAGAGGCAGGAACATTTGGGAAATTCAACTAAAACAAGCTTCATGGATGGTAGGCAAAATCATGAAGGCACAAAAGACTTTGTTGGAAGCAGGATTCAGCCAAGATGAGATCAGAAAAATGAACAACTTTTCTATCAAAAATATCTATCACAGGCTGCGAGGTACGTTTGAGAAAGTAAGTTGGAGGAAAGTAGTATGTCACAATGGTGGTTGCCCAAGATGGAATTTTGTATTAACTATGACAACACATGGAAGGTTATATACAAAAGATAGATTACAAAAATGGAGGGTGGGCGTTGACCAAGAATGTATCCTGTGTATTAGTGATAAGGAAACAATCCAACATCTATTCTTTGAATGTCCATATTCAAATGAATTGTGGAGAAAATTGTTAGAACGACAAGGTATCAAACGATCAGTACAAGGATGGAATGAAGAGCTAGAAGTGGCAGAGAAATGGGCCAAGAAAAGAAGTGCAGCAGCTGAATTGTACAAGATGGTACTGGCAGCTACAGTATACTATGTGTTGCAGGAAAGAAATGGTCGAATTTTCAAAAACAAGATAAGAGGATGGAAGGCAGTTTGTAAGATGATAATCCAAGAGATACATTGTCGCAGTAACAAGAATGTAGAGAAAATTATGTGTAGCTTAGATTGGTACCCAATGTAATAGATATAGATATTAAAAGGTGGAATGTGGGGAAGTTTAGCATGATAGGAAACTATGTAAGGGCTTGATTTACTTGTAAATATTTTCCCTGGTAAATGAAGATTTAATTACCAAAAAAAGAAGAAGGTAAATGCAACCTTCACAATACAAGTATCGGCCTGAATTGACCATTAGGCAGTGCCGTGGGATGAGTCAGGCTACAAATATTCCGTGTACGCTCGCTTGCCCATCACTTGGGAAGTGCGTCACCTTAATTAATATCAAATATCAGATAATTTGGGGTTTCGAACCCTCAATTCCAAGTTTGGAAGCGTTACTTACCTCAAAACCGGCTAAAATACTACTCCGCAGTGCCCTTGCCTCTAAATTCGGCCTCCGAGTGCTCCAAATCGACCAACAATCAGGTTTATACAATTATAATATGCTAAGGAATGAAACCCAATTGAAATTTATCAAAAATACTCAAAAATCCCAAAATTGGTCAAACACGACCCCCGATCCCACGTCTCGGAATTTGATAAAAGTTATGAAACTGGAATCTTTGTTCTTCCCCGAGTCTACCCATATCAAATTTACAAAAATCCGACCCCAAATACCCATTCGAATCATCAAAAGAATTTCCCAACTTTTCTTCCCCTTTTTCCTCAATTTCCACTTTGATTCCCCAATTTCCATGGTAATAATCAATACTAATTAATGAAATTAGACTAAAAGTGATTGAAGAACACTTACCACAAGACTCCCATTGAAAATCTCTCCAAAAACTTCCTTCTCCCGAGCTCTCTACTGGTGTTTTGAAAAATGGCTTAAAAACCTCGTTTTGAACTCACACTTTTCTGCCCAGTGATCTCACTGCGATCGCGGACATCCAGTCGCGATCGCGGAGAACAACTCTGCTGCCTCCAATGTTTACCTTACGCGATCACAAATGGCACCATGCGATCGCGATTCACCACGACTCATACTCACGCGATCGCGAACCATCCCACGCGATCGCGAAGCACACTGGACCCCTCTTACTCACGCGTCTCACAACCTTACACGATCGCGGACTCCTCCATGCGATCGCACTGAACAACTCCTTCAACCCACGTGATCGCGATCCCCTTCATGCAATCGCGATTAACTAAATTTTGCCCTTCCCCAGCTTGGCCTACGCGATCGCAGGATACCCCTCGCAATCGCGGAAGAGGAAACCAGAACCAAGAAACACCAAGAAAACTTCCATCTTCCAAGGCCAAAAGTTGGTCCGTTGACCACCCGAAACACACCCGAGGCCCTTGGGACCTCAACCAAATATACCAACACATCCTAAATGATCATTCGAACATAGTCGAGCCTTCGAAACACCAAAAACAACATCAAAACTCCGACAACCCATCGAATTCAAGCCTATGAACTTCCAAATTTCTAAATTCCACCAACGATGCCGAAACTACCCAAAACAACCCCGATTGACCTGAAGATTTGCAGACATATCCAAAATGACATTACGAACCTGTTCCAACTGTCGAAATTCCATTCAGACCCCAATAGCCTATTTTCCACTGCCGACCGGAAATCGCCAAAAACTAACTTTCGCCAATTCAAGCCTAATTCTACACCGGACATCACAAAAACATTCCGATCACACTCCTAAGTCTAAAATCACCTAACGAAGCTATTCGAGCCATAAAATTCGCATTCCCAGGTCAGTTACCAACAAGTCAACTCCCGATTGACTTCTCCAACTTTAAGGCTACTTTTAGAGACCAAGTGTCCCAATCCCTTCTATAACCACTCCGAACCCGAACTAACCAACTCTAACACATCATGAACAGTCTAACCAAGCTATGACAAGGCAGAAAAAGTGAAAATAATGCATGATCTATGTAACGACCGGCCGGGTCGTTACATTCTCCCCCTCTTAAACTAACGTTCGTCCTCGAACGGATCTAGAAACATACCTGGAGTCTTAAACAAGTGAGGATATCTGCTCCGCATCTCCCGCTCGGTCTCCCAAGTGGCCTCCTCCACTAGCTGACCTCTCCACTGTACCTTCACTGAAGCTATCTCCTTTGACCTCAACTTTCTGACCTCGCGAGCCAAAATAGCCACTGCTCCACCTCATAAGACATATCATCCCCGAGCTGAACTGTGTTGAAGTCCAAAACATGAGATGGTTCACCAACATACTTCGGGAGCATCGACACATGAAATACCGGATAAACACTAGACAAGCTGGGTGGCAAGGCAAGCCTATAATCCACCTCTCCAACCTTCTGAAGCACCTCAAAAGGACCAATGAACCGGGGACTAAGCTTGCCCCTCTTCCCGAACCTCAAAACACCCTTCTTGGGTGACACCTTCAGCAGCACCTTGTCACCCTCCATATAAGACACATCCCGAACCTTCCGGTCCGCATAACGCTTCTGCCTGGACTGAGCCGTGCGAAGTCGCTCCTGAATCAACTTCACCCTCTCTAACGTATCCTGGACCAAACCTAGGCCTAGCAGCCTAGTCTCACCGGGCTCGAACCAACCAACCGAAGATCCACACCTCCTACCATATAAAGCCTCATATGGCGCCATCTGAATACTAGACTGGTAGCTGTTATTATATGCAAACTCCGCCAGTGGCAGAAACTGATCACACGAGCCACCAAAGTCAATCACACAGGCATGCACCATGTCCTCCAAGATCTGAATAGTCCGCTCTGACTGCCCGTCGGTCTGAGGATGAAATGTTGTGCTCAACTCTACCTGCGTACCCATACCTCTCTGCATAGCCCTCCAAAACAGAGATGTGAACTGGGTACCTCTGTCAGAAATGATAGAAACTGGGACTCCATGCAATCGGACAATCTCCGTGATGTAGATACCAGCTAACCTCTCCGAAGTATAAGTAGTAGTGACAGGAATGAAGTGCGCCGACTTGGTCAGTCGATCCACAATGACCCAAATAGCATCAAATCCCTTCGATGTCCGTGGAAGCCCAACTACAAAGTCCATAGTGATCTGCTCCCACTTCCATTCCGGAATAGCTAACTCCTGAAATAATCCACCCGGTCTCTGGTGCTCATACTTGACCTGCTGGAAGTTGAGACACCGTGCTACATACTCAACAATATCTCTCTTCATCCGCCTCCACCAATACTGCTGTCTCAGATCCTGATACATCTTCGCGGCACCCGGGTGAATGGAATGCCGCGAGCTATGTGCCTCTGCTAATATCAACTCTCGAAGACCATCAATGTTGGGCACACAAATACGGCCCTGTATCCTCATTACACCGTCGTCACCAATAGTCACATCTCTAGCATCACCTCGACGGACCCTATCCTGAAGAACCAACAAGTGTCGGTCATCATACTGGCGAGCTCTAATCCGATCATAAAGAGAAGATCGGGAAGCCATGCTAGCTAATACCCGCGGAGGCTCTGACAAATCCAATCTCACAAGCTGCCCTGCCAAGGCCTGAACATCACGTGCCAAGGGCCGCTCTGCTGCTGAAAGATAGGCTAGGCTCCCAAAACTCCCTGCTCTGCCACTACATTGGCCTTCCCCGGATGATATAGAATAGTGAGGTCATAATCCTTGAGGAGCTCCAACCATCTCCTCTGATGTAAATTTAGATCCTTCTGCTTCAGCAGATACTGCAAGCTACGATGGTTAGTGAAAATCTCACACTGCACCCCATACAAGTAGTGACGCCAAATCTTTAAAGCATGAACAATGGCAGCTAGCTCAAGATCGTGCACCGGATAATTCTTCTCGTGCACCTTCAACTGTCTGGACGTGTAGGCAATCAACCTACCGTCCTGCATTAGAACCGCTCCCAAGCCAACTCTAGAAGCATCACAATAGACTGTGTAAGAACCCGAGCCAATATGCAAGACCAATACTGGAGCTGTAGTCAATGCTGACTTGAGCTTCTGAAAGCTCTCCTCACACTCATCGGACCATCTTAATGGAGCACCCTTCTGGGTCAATCTGGTCAAAGGTGAAGCAATAGAAGAAAATCCCTCCAAGAAGCGACGGTAATAACCTTCCAAACCAAGGAAACTCCTAATCTTTGTAGCTGAGGACGGTCTGGGCCAACTCTGCACCACCTCAATCTTCTTCGGATCCACCTGAATACCCTCTCTAGACACCACGTGCCCCAAGAAAGGTACCGAACCAAGCCAAAACTCACACTTGGAGAACTTTGCATAAAGCTTCTCCTCTCTCAACCTCTGCAACACAGCCCTCAAATGGTGAGCGTGCTCCTCCTGGCTACGAGAATACACCAGGATGTCATCAATGAACACAATGACGAACGAATCAAGGTAAGGTTGAAACACGCTGTTCATCAAATGCATGAACGCGACTAGGGCATTGGTAAGCCCAAATTACATAACCAAAAACTCGTAATGACCATATCTGGTCCTGAAAGCAGTCTTCGAAATATCAGAATCCCGAATCTTCAGCTGATGATACCCAGACCTCAAGTCAATCTTGGAGAACACCCTAGATCCCTGAAGATGATAAAACAAGTCATCAATACGAGGCAAAGGATACCGGTTCTTTACCGTAACCTTGTTCAGTTGTCTATAGTCAATACACGTGCGCATAGACCCATCCTTCTTCTTCACGAATAACACCGGTGCACCCCAAATTGGCACACTAGGCCGAATGAACCCCTTATCTAGGAGTTCCTGAAGCTGCTCTTTCAATTCTTTCAACTCTGCTGGGGCCATGCGGTAAGGTGGGGTAGATATAGGATGGGTGTCTGGTAACAATTCAATACCAAAATCAATGTCCCTATCAGGTGGCATGCCTGACAGGTCTGCAGGGAAAACATCCGGGAACTCAGGGACCACAGGGAAAGAATAATTAGAAGGAGTCTCGCCACTAACATCCCTCACAAAGGCCAGATAAGACTCGCATCCCTTCCCAATCATACGATGAGCCCTCAAAAAGGAAATCACCCTACTAGAAACATACTCCACCGAACCTCTCCATTCAATCCTCGGCAATCCGGGCATAGCTAAGGTCATAGTCTTGGCATGACAGTCAAGAACAACATGTCATGGAGATAGCCAATCCATGCACAAAATCACATCGAAGTCGACCATGCTAAGAAATAATAGATCTGCCCGGATCTCCAAACCCCCAATAGATATAACACAAGACCGGTACACCCAGTCCACCACAACAGTATCCCCCACCAGAGTCGACACATGAACAGATGAAATCAAGGACTCACAGGGCGTAGCCAAGAAATGTTCAAAGTATGATGAAACATATGAACATGTGGAACCGGGATCAAATAATACCGAAGCATCCCGGTGACAGACTGAGATAATACCTGTAATCACTGCATCTGAAGCTATGGCATCTGGTCTGGCCGAAAGTGCATAGAAATGGGCCTGTCCCCCACCCCTGGCTGCTTGAGCGAGTGGTGTAGAAACTGGTGCTGAAGCTGGAGGCTGGCTCTTGTGCTGAAATTAACTACCAGAAAGGCGGGGACAATACCTCTTGATGTGACCCGGAAACCCACACTCGAAGCAACCCCTCTCAGCAAATGACGGTGGGGACTGAAAGGAACCCCTAGAACCAGAGTAGCTGCTAGAAGAGCTATGTGCTGAAGAACCCTGAACTTATGGTGGACGGGATGAGCTCTGGGCTAGAATTACATTGAATGATCAACGGCCCGGATGGGAGCTACAGGGACCGTGTCCTGATGAAGCACCACTGTAAACTAGACGAGCTGGCTGAGGAGGCCTGAATTGACGGTCTCTGCTATGCTGCGACTGACCTCCTGAGTAAACACCACCATAACTACCAGATCCTCGAGGCCTCTTGACCTCCCTCTCAACACGCTCCTGGTGGCGCACTGACTCAATCTCTCTGGCTATGTCAACTACCTCCTCAAAAGAAGCGCCATATGCCCTACCTCCTCAAAAGAAGCGCCATATGCCCTCTCCCTGGTCAGAAAAATCCGTAGCTAGTAAGTGAGACAATCAACAAACCTCCGGATCCTCTCTCTGTCTGTGGGGACTAGCCAGATGGCATGACGGGCTAACTCAGAGAACCTCATCTCATATTGCGTCACAATCATGTCTCCCTGACGCAACTGCTCGAACTCTTTGCGCAGCTCCTCTCTGCGAGACTGTAGTATATACTTCTCCCAAAGGAGAATGGAGAACTGGTGCCATGTAAGGGGCGCTGAATCAGCAGGTCTACGCCTCTCATAGGCCTCCCACCAAGCAAGTGCAGCTCCTGAAAATTGGAAGGTAGTAAATGGGACCTCACTGGCCTCTAATATCCCTACTGTGCGTAGTATCCTTTGACACTTGTCAAAGAAGGACTGGGCATCCTCGCCCTCTGTGCCGCTGAAAGTCGGAGGCTGGAGTTTGCTGAACCTCTCCAACCTACGCTGCTCATCATTAGCTAACGCTGGGACCACATAATCCCGTACCGGAGTAATCTTCTGCGCTGGAGCTGCCCCAGGTGTCTGAAGTCCCTAGATGACCTGCTCAAGTGTCCGAGAAGCTAGAGTCTGAATGCCTCCCCCGGCCTGAGAAGTAGTAGCAGTAGTGGACATAACGACGACCTGTGCCAAACTGGTGCACACCATCAAAATCTGAGCTAGCGTCTCCTGAAGACCTGAAATCACAATGGGCACTGCTGGTGCCTGAGCCTACCCACTGGAATCTCAGCTGCGGGGACCTGATCCTGAGCAATGAGAGGGTCCACAGGTGCTGCCCCAGCTGCTGTGCGGGCCGCACCCCTCCCTCTGCCACGGCCTCTACCACGACCTCAACCTCTGGCTGGTCCTGCTGGTGTCTGATCACCACTACCGGTAGCACGAGTCCTCACCATCTGTGAGAGAATGAAACAACAAAAATTTAGTTCCAGAATTCAACAGAGTCGCACGACAGAATTCAAAATGTGAAATTTTCCTAAGGGTTCTGTAGCCTCTTGAAGATAAGTACAGAAGTCTCCGTATCGATCCGCAAGACTCTACTAAACCTGCTCATGACTGGTGAGACCTATTCAACCTAGAGCTCTAGTACCAACTTGTCACGACCCAATTTCAGAGTCGTGATGGTGCCTGTCGTGGAACCAGACCAGCCACATATCTATAACTAATCTAGGTTCAATTATAGAGAAAATACCCCTTTTAATAAATCCGAAATCAATAATAATAGTAAATCAGAATTTGGAAACAATTTGTGAAAATCAAAACTCAAATCCTACAATCCCGGATCCATTGTCAGACAGTCATGAGCTGCTAATACATAATGTAACTAAAAGAGGAATGACCAACATAGTCTGAAAATAAATAACAACAGGTAGAATAGAAAAGAGATGACGAGATCACGGGCGCCAGTTGCTACCTCGACAACTCTGATGGAAACTGCCGCTACTCAACGACCAGAGTCAAGTCCCCGTGTACCTGGATCTGCACACAAGGTGCAGGGGGTAACGTGAGTACACCAACTCAGTAGTAACGAAACCAAACTATGGGCTGAGAGGTAGTGACGGACTAAACCTCCGATATTTGTGAACAACAGTATATATCTTGAACATAACAGTAATATGACAGGAAAATAAGAAAGACACACCAAATTATGCCTGTAAACTCTACATACCAGCATATTATCATAAAGAATCAGAAATGATATGTACACAGTATCCCTATTCTCACAAGGAAGTCCACTCATTACTAGGATTGGCCTTCAGGCCCAGGAAAGGTCCATCCCGAATTATGCATAAACCCAAGTGACGTAGTCACCGAGTACTGAGAAAAAAGGCCGATCCAGCCCCACGGAGAAGATCCATCTCCGGAACAACATCACTCGAACAAGATCCATGTCCATGGAAGATCCATCCCTCAATATATGTGCGCTCACTGGGGGTGTAAAGACTCCGGAGGGGCTCCTATAAGCCCAAGTGCTATATCAATCCAACGAAGACATGATTCAAGAGTCGCTACGGTGTGCAGTACGACTATCATAACTGTCTCAAAACTGGGGTCAAGGCCTCACTCAGTCAATAATTTCAAGTCTCACTCATCATGCTCTCAAATATATGAAAATCAGCCCAAAACAATGATGATATAGAAATAAACTAGCAATTACTGAGACTGAGGCATGAAAAATATGATATAACAAGACTGAGTGCATAATAGCGAATAAATACAAATAGAGACAGAAACAGTCGACAATTCTGGCATGAACATATCGGCGTGAAGCCTTAGCATTTATACTTAACATGATTTCTAATACGTTCAAGGTAAATGCAACCTTCACAATACAAGTATCAGCCTGAATTGACCATTAGAGAGTGTCGTGGGATGAGCCAGGCTACAAATATTTGGTGTACGCTCACATGCCCATCACTTGTAAAGCGCGTCACCTTAATTAATATCAAATATCAGATAATTTGGGGTTTCGAACCCTCAGTTCCATGTTTGGAAGCGTTACTTACCTCAAAACCGGCTAAAATACTACTCCGCAGTGCCCTTGCCTCTAAATTCAGCCTCTGAGTGCTCCAAGTCTACCAACAATCAGGTTTATACCATTATAATATGCTAAGGAATGAAACCTAATTGAAATTTATCAAAAATACTCAAAAATCCCAAAAATGGTTAAACGCGAACCCCGGGCCCACATCTCGGAATTCGATAAAAGTTACTAAATTGGAATCCTTGTTCTTCCCTGAGTCTACCAATATCAAATTTTACCAAAATACGGCCCCAAATACCCCTTCGACTTATCAAAAGAATTTCCCAACTTTTCTTCCCCATTTTCTCCAATTTCCACTTTGATTCCCTAATTTCCATGGTAATAATCAATACTAATTCATGAAATTAGACTAAAAGTGATTGAAGAACACTTACCACAAGACTCCCACTGAAAATATCTCCAAAAAATTCCTTCTCCCGAGCTCTCTAATGGTGTTTTGAAAAATGGCTTAAAACCCTCGTTTTGAATTTCTGCCCAGTGATTTACTCACTGCGATCGCGGACATCCAGTCGCGATCGCAGAGAACAACTCTGCTGCCTCTAATGTTTACCTTACGCGATCGCAAATGGAACCACGCTGTGGTGTGCTCATACTATACTTCTGTGCATTGTTGTTGCATAGATACATGTATTGAATGTTAGTGGCTGCATGGACTATGGACGGGGAGACTCAAGGTAACCTGTTGCTGCATTCGAAGACTTCAGAGTCACCTTATCACAAGTAGTATTCATACACTGTAGTATTTACTTCCAGAAAGTTTTATTTAGAAGTTGTAGAATATTCGTAGAGCTTATGACTTGTATTACCGGTTTTGGGAAAACTTTTAATTCTGTCAAGATTCTATAGTGTGACTGCTAGCCATCTTGTATAATTGTTGTTATTTCAATGAATGTTAGGTTTACCTAGTCCCTAAGACTAGGTGCCATCACGATACCCAATAGAGGGAAATTTGGGTCGTGACAAGTTGGTATTAGAGCTCTAGGTTCATAGGTGCTACGAGTCATAAACGAGTTTAGTAGAGTCTTGTGGATCGGTACGGAGACGTCTGTACTTATCTTCGAGAGGCTGCGAGACAAATTAGGACCCTTTCACTTCCTTCATTCCTATCGTGCGAGTTCATTTATCTTGAAGTTTGAAATTATCGTTCCATTCTCTCACCGATGGTGAGGACACGAGCTGCGGTTCCTGATGATGTTACCCCGAAGTGAATATCGCAAGGGTCAGAGGCAGAGACCGACAAGGAGCGCGTACCGCAGTTAAGATGCCTACCAGAGCAGCCGTTGACAAGATGCAGTACTTCCAGTGAGGGACAAGTACTGGAGGTGCCTGTTGATTCTAGTGCACCAGTTGCTTCACAGATAATGGGAGGAGTTCAGACTCCCACTGTCTACACTCCAGAGCAGCGAGATCATATTGGTCAGGTACCATTTGTGATGACAGCAAGACATGTGGTTTCAGTTCAGCCGTGGTTAGGGTAGCAGCATCAGAGGAAGAATACCTTGGACTTGAGAGGTACAGGAAGTACCACCCTCCTATCTTTCAGTGGATTGGCGACAGATGATGCCAGGGCTTCCTAGAAGAGTGTCACTATATTCTTCGTACTTCGGGTATTTTGGAGACGAACGGGATTGCTTTTGTCACGTCTCAGGTTCAGAGAAGTGGGTTGATCAGTGGTGGCAGCATATGAGTTGGGGTCACCTGGACGAGTTAGCTCCACTAGCATGGATTTAATTTTCGGAGTTGTTTTGAGGGAGGTTGAATTCCAGTTCTTCGGGATGTACGGCGCGCAGAGTTTGAGCAGTTGCGTCAGGGCTCTATGTCACTATTGGAGTATGTCGTTAGATTCAGTGAGTTGGACAGATATACAGCTCGCTTGGTTGATTCATTTAGGAGATGAGTCCGTAGAGTCATTGAGAGATTCAGACATGATATTCGGTTCAGCGGGACTCGAGAGTTAGAGTAGGATGCCTCGTTTCAGCAGGTAGTAGGGATCGCTCGCCGGTTAGAGAGCATGTGGTACCGGGAGTGAGAGGACAGACGAGATCAAGGAGAGAGTCCAGGGAGGCAAGGAGTCCTCGTGGATCGGGGAAATATACTAGCCCTTATTATGGAGGCAAGGTACAACGCGGTAGAGGTTTAGTGGGTCAACCAGCTCAGTTCGCATTACCAGCTTCGCATGGGATTTCAAGTACTCATGGGTCTCAGAGGATTCGTATTGTATGTTTTCTATAGCCACGTCAGCAGAGAGGTTGTTTTCAGTGTGGAGATGTTAGCCACAGGGTGAGAGATTGTTCCAGGATTCAGGTAAATGTGTTATAGAGGGTATTCAGGTGAGTATAGGGTGCCCAAGAGGGGGAGGCCCGACCCGTGGAAGTGTTTCAAATAGTAGGCTGGAGGCCGTTGTGCCAGGTATTATCACACAGGTATGTTTTGATGTGTTACAGAGGGGAACCAATTGTATTTCACTATAGTTCTGTTGGTCAGGACGAGTCTCCCTTATTTGTTGTTTCATTTATGAGTAAGCTTCATGTTTTGCACTGTAATTGTATTTTCTCCTGTTGGGAGATTCTATGAGTAGTAGCCCGTGTCTATCGTTGTTTTATTCATTTTTGATAGTGGTGAAACTGGAAGTGAGTCCTTGTTGTTGTTCGTGGTAAGCTTTATGTGATTTTCCTAAGTATTTTATTTACGAGTTGTGATTTGATACTTCATCGAGATGTGAGTTCAGTTGGGGTTATGATTTTACCAGCTGAGATGAATTAGTGGAGGAATTTCAATTGGTATGATATATTTTCGGTATGTGATTTAGAGTTCAGGGCGAGGTCCTCGTGATAATCGTGATTCGATATGTTTGGACCGGGCTGAGTACCGCAGTCGAAATTTTTATCAGGATGGAATCCTTGTGATTTGGTTATATTCTTTGCTTCTTCCTTATTATATTACTCTTGGTAAGTCAGTATTGATAGAGGGTTATGCATACGGGCTTGTTTTATAGTTCCTTTATATGTTTCTATAATCATATTCGGTCATTTTATTATGTGCTTCTTTAGCTTAACTGGCGGGATATGTGCCCAGTGTTGTAAGTTGTAGCTTGGTGATTCGGGTGTTTAATAATGAAGTCTTCGTGTTTATTACATCATTATCAGTATTATGAGGTTTGGAACAGAGTCCGTTCAGAGGTGGGGTCTAATTGCCAATGTTGAGTTGATTTCGGGCAGCTATTGTGATCAAAAGTGTTATTTGAGCCTATGTGTGATGTGCTATGTTGCGTGGTCGTGCCTTATGAGTGTAGTCATAAGTTGATGCAGCTGGTTGAGGCTAATTCCATATAAGGATGTAGAATCGGGTCTTTTGTAAATGAGTAGAATATGAGAAGTAGAGGTATGAGGCTTATCGGTGGTGATGGGAAGGCTATATTATAGTTGTGATTGTGTCATCAAGCTTATGTAGGTTGGAGTGACGTGGGATCGCCCGCGGGTGTGTGTTGGAGGTGTAAAATTAGTGATTGGATGAGTTCAAGGTGAATCTTGCCACGTTCGAGGACGAACGTTTGTTTAAGAGGGGGAGAATGTAACGACCCGACCTGTCGTTTTGAGAATTTAGGCACCGTTCGGTGGTGTAAGGTCATAAGCAACTTCACATTTGGTATATCGAACTGCGTGCGTGGTTAGATTCAGTTACCGGATAATCCGGAGTCGAATTGGAAGAAAAATTTCAGTTTTGGAAGCTTAAGTGATTGAAGTTGACCGGAGGTTTGACTTTTGCGTAAACGGCCTCGGAATGAGTTTTGGTTTATGTCAACAGCTTTGTATGATGATTTTGGACTTAGGCGCGTGTCCGGAATGGATTTTGGAGGTCCGTAGAGTGATTTGAAGTAATTTGGCGAAAGTTAGAATTTCGGCGATTCCGGCCAATAGGTGAAATTTTGATATCGGGCCCGGAATGGAATTCCGGGAATGATTGTAGGTCTGTTGTGTTAAATGTGTACTACTTTCTCAAAGCATTTGTAGTCTCATCATGTTATCACCACTTCCTATCGAGATGAGAAAGTAATTAAGAATCAATAATAAAATAAGCCACAGAAAAGGAAAAAAGAAAATAGATCACAGAAATCTGAGTCATTGACTTTGTTCAATCCCATTTCGTTGTCTCCTCTGTTTGTCATCTCAAAGATTCAACTAATCTTCTTCCCTGAAACAAAGTCTCTTTACACTTCAATCTCACACCCAAAAATCTAGCAATTTTCCACTGTTAATATTGTCCTTTGTTTCTTGTCAAATAAGAAAATGACGATTTGGAGAAGTAATGCACTATTTCATGTTCTAATATTGGGTTTTATGTTGACCCAAATTCATTCTCTACGATTTGAAATAGAATCAGGTCATACAAAATGCATATATGAAGAAATTAGAGGTCATTCCATGACTGTAGGAAAGTATCATATCATTAACCCAAAATCGAGGGTTAAGTCATTTTTGACATATTTTAACTTCTAGAGCTCGGTTTTTGGCGATTCTTTGATGGTTTTTCACACAAATCGAATGGGTAAGTGTCCTTCCACTAGAATTAATTATATTTCATGAATTAGTTCTTGTTTTTATCATTTAATTTTTGTTTTAGGTTGAGAAAATTATGGGTTTTGAAAGAAACTTTCTAAAATGAAAAATCATGGTTTGAAGGACCAAATGGTATCGGAATTTGATAAATTTAGTATGGGTGAACTTGTATCGGAATGGGTAACCTGATTTTGTAAAATTTGTTGGGTTCCGGGGTGCCGGCCCGAGGGTCAACTTTTGGGTCGATTATTATAATTTTGTAAAGATTGAAACATTATTGTTCGGAATAGTTCCGTATACATTTTATGTGTATTTTGAAGTTGTTTTAGTTGATTGTGAGCCGTTCGGAGGTCGTTTCGCCCGAGAAGTCCATTTTTGAGTACCGGGTTTTCGTCTTTGAGGTAAGTATCTTGCCTAACCTTGTGTGGGGGAACTACCCCTTAGGATTGAGTCTTCTTTATTGATTGTAGTCCGTGTATGCGAGGTGACGAGTGCGTACTCAGACTTATTTGCTAATAGATCGGCCTTTTAGGATTCGTAGGTTCTTATGTTACCTGTGCATGAGTTGTAATTGTTACATTGAATCCTTG
Source organism: Nicotiana undulata (assembly GCA_005239495.1). NCBI lineage: Eukaryota > Viridiplantae > Streptophyta > Magnoliopsida > Solanales > Solanaceae > Nicotiana > Nicotiana undulata. The sequence goes on from ML278046.1 coordinate 124,790, forward strand.
GTTGTTAATTTCATTCATTCCTGCTTAAATTAGAATTACTTGCCTTTGGATTCCTTCGTTGGCTGTTTGATCTTAATTGACTTAGCTGAATATTTTACCGCTCTTATCTTCATGCTATATTTGCTTCCTAAAACTGCCAAATTGATTATATTAGTGTTATATAGCTTTATAGTTGTTTAGCCGTAGCTAGAACATCCGTTCGTTGGTGTCAAGCATGCCCGTGAGTCTTACATTGTGATTTATATGATTTTTTCCTTATGTGCTACCTGGGTCCAATTGATAAACATTTATGTCGTTGATATTTCCTTGATGTTGCCTATTACTGGGCCTTGGTTTAAGCTGAGTTTTATTCCGTGAAGTTAATTGTTTAGGTGAGGTTGGTTATAGTTGTTTCCTTTGCCGGGATGATGTTGTTTTCATTGTTGATTCCCTTGCCGGGATGGTTTAGTTTCTATTATTGTTTATGTTATTAATGATATTGTTTGCATCGTTGACTCCCTTGTCGGGATGTTGTGATTTATGGTTCTTATTATTGATTTCCTTGTCAAACTGTTGTTTTTGATATTTTAGCACGAGGGGATATTCCGTGCCATGTTTATTATATTTTAGCACGAGGGGACATTTTGTGCCATGTTTATGATCTTTTAGCACGAGGGGACATTTCGTGCCATATTTATGATATTTTAGCACGAGGGGACATTCCGTGCCATGTTTATGATATTTTAGCACGAGGGGACATTCCGTGCTATGTTTATGATATTTTAGCACGAGGGGACATGCCATGCCGTTTCTATTTATTTATTGTGAGGATGAGAGTAAAAGCACGAAGGGTGATGCCGTGCACTTGTCTTTGCATTATTAATTCCGTTGTTCCTGTTTGATATTTACTGCACTTGTTTAAGAGTTAATATTCCTTTGTTTTATTTTGGATATTCATACTGATCTCTTACTGCATTTATTGACAAGCCTTGATGTTCCTCCTGTTTTGCATGGCGAGTTCTGAGTTACGGACTGAGTTCCGGTAGATTTATCTTGATATGATTATGATTACAAGATTTTATTGAAAAGTATTTTTGAAAAAGTAATGATTTCGAAATAATTATATCTGAAGGACTTTTATTTCGAAGATGTATCCGAAAAACATTTGTTTTGCAGAAAATGATATTTGGAAGTTATTTATTGGGAATGTATATTTGGATATTACCTATTTGGAAAGAAGCTATGTTCTAAGTATTTCTCTTTATTAAACATACCTATATATACATTTAGAAAAAGTATGTTTCAAAGGAGATCTTTTATACCGAAATGATTATATCTTCAAAGTTTTCAATATGAACTGTTGTTTAGAGGTTTCCATTAGTTTATGTATTTTTGTGGCTAAAGCCTGATGTGAACAAAATGACGCAGAGTCGAGTCACTAGTGTTTTCTAATATATTGTGGTTATCTTCCATTTTGGCTTGCGTTGCTTTCCATCCTTTTGTGTATTTTAATACTGTTGCCTTCCGCATTATATTGTTATTGTGGTAAATTATTCAATGAATTCTTAGACTGATGTAGTGCTCGGCCTCGTCACTACTCCACCGAGGTTAGCCTTGATACTTACTGGGCACCGCTGTGGTGTGCTCATACTATACTTCTGTGAATTTTTGTTGCACAGATACATGTATTGAATGTTAGTGGCTGCATGGACTATGGACGGGGAGACTCAAGGTAACCTGCTGCTGCGTTCACAGGCTTTAGAGTCACCTTCTCACAAGTAGTATTCATACACTGTAGTATTTACTTCCAGACAATTGTATTTAGAAGTTATAGAATATTCGTAGAGCTTATGACTTGTATTACCGGTTTTGGGAAAATTTGTAATCCTGTCAAGACTCTATATCGTGACTGCTAGCCATCTTGTATTATTGTTGTTATTTCACTGAATGTTAGGCTTACCTAGTCCCTAAGAATATGTGCCATCACGATACCCAACGAAGAAAAATTTGGGTCGTGACATCCTTGTTCTTCTATTTCGTTCTTAAATTATGTAAAGAGTACATCAATTATAAAAAAGAAAATGCTATTGTTATATTGTTAGTCATGATGTTAATATTACTTTGTATTTTAATGTTTCAGGACATTATTATGAAGTTAAGAAATTTAGCATATTGAGGACAGACATGTTAGAGATGAAAAAAATAGTATTGGATTCAGATATCTTTTTCTGTAATGTTGACACTTTAAAACTATAGATTTGAAGATGTGTTTGCTTATTATACATTTAATGAAATTTCTTATTCTTTCATTATTAGTGTTTTATTACAATCTTTAGGGTGAATGAATCACATTAAAGACATAAATAAAGGAAAACTTAAGAGTAATTCTAATTGAGATTACAATTACCTCTAAAAGATTTCCTCTTTACAAGAAATTAATGGTCTTTAGCGATAATAACAAATGCCCCTAAATGTAGAAGCAAACAGATTTCTCAGGCATATTTAGTAGCCATTGTAATTGCCAGTAACAATTGCTGCAAAAAGTAGCGATATTTAGCGGCAATAATTGGCATCTTTACCAGCATTCAGTAGAATTGCCGTTAAAACCTTTAGCGACGCCAAATACAACGAAAAATAATCAATCGCCGGTAAAAGTTTTTGTGGCAATTCTTATTGCCGCTAAAGGAAAAAATTATTGCCACTAAAGACTATTTTTGTTGTAGTGATATGCATGAGTTGATATAAATTAGGGATTGTTCATATTAGAGGTCTTTAGAATCTTATTATAATTTTTTAGTGTGTGATATTTAGGGATACATGTGAACTTTCAAATTACTTCTTAAAATTGAATTTTTAAAGGACTTATTTAGGGATATATGTGAATTTTCAAATTAGTATAACATGCAATTTATTTGTTATTTGTGTAAATGAAATATCAAGGTGGAATATTAGGCTTAACTAATTATGCTTGATTAATTGAGTGTGCTAACAAATTATAATTGAATGAGTTAGTCTAATTGAATGACTTAACTAATTCAGTAATCTAGTAAGTAAATGTTGTACTTTGTAACTAAAGCTTAATATGTAACTTAATTCTATAAATATCGTAGTTCGATGTATAATAGGAATTATCCTAATCGTTGATTCTTTGAGGGATGAATTTATAGAAGGGGTTAAGAAATTTATTGGGCCTTCAATATCACTTGAACCATTTTGGATTGGAGGGATGATTAGGTATCCTTGTACGACGTGCAAGTGTTTGCATTATTGGGTTTAGAGGGTGTTACGACTCATATTTATACAAAGGGGTTTATGGATAATTATTTTGGATGGACTAGTCATGGAGAGGTTGATGGTACTGATGGTGTATTACATAACGTAGTTGTTTGTAAAAGTATTAGGTCGGTGCAGAATAACGTTCAACATCCTAGAGACCATGAAATGGTTGGGGATACTTTTGGGATGCACTAAATTTTTGAAACCCGTGAAAGCGTTGAACAACCTCCTAACGAAGAGGCAAAATATTTTTATGAACAGCTAGATGCCGCTAGTCGTTGTGATGACCCAAATGGTCATCTTATAGATTAAGACTCCATTCGAGGCTCATTATTTTTAAAAAGACTAATTTTAATTACCTCGACTTGCATGCACAATCCAGACGTGAATCCGGAAAGCTTTTATGTGAAAATGCGAGAAATAGAAATTTCTAGAGTTAAAATTTGGTTTCAGTTGGCTTTGGTAAATTTTTTTGGTAAACGCACTCTGATCTGTATTCCGACAATTCCGGGAGGTCCGCAGTAAAATATGGGACTTGGGCGTTTTCCCGGAATTGAATTCCGAGGTCCCTAGCCTTAGAAAATAATTTTTGAAGAAAATTGTTGTGTTGGTTTTTAAAGGAAATAAAGAAATGAATCAATGTTTGAACCATTGGTATCGGGCCCGTATCTTGGTTTCAGATCCCGGTACAAGTTTGTTATGATATTTATGTCCTATCTGTTAAATTTGGTGAGAATCGGAATTTATTTGACGTGATTTGGACGTCCGGTGGAAAAGTTAGAAAATTTGAGTGTTCTTGAGGAAATCTTGAGTTTCGAGGTTAAATTCGTAGTTTTTGATGTTATTTTTATGATTTTATCATACGAGCAAGTCCGTATGATATTTTTAGACTTGCGTGCATGTTTGGTTTGGAGCCCCGAGGGATTGGGTGAGATTCGGATAGGTTTAGGCTATGTTGCGCTTGTTTTTTTTTGCTTCATTGTCGTTTCTTCAAGCATAAATGACACCATACTAAGCAAATGAGCTCCAAATTTAGTTTTTATTTGACCATTATATCCGTATTGTAATTACGGAGCCATAAGAAAAATAATCGTCGAATTTGGACATCGTATGAGGAAGTTATGCCTCTTTTAGTGTCGAAAACAATTGCTGGTTCCAGATGTCGCAAATGCGAACTCCGGGTCGCAAATGCGAAATCTGCAGCCTATTAAATGAGATTTTTGACGGGATTTTTACTCATTTTTCAATTCTCTCAAACCCTAAACCTCCATAGACGATTTTTCAAAGAACCAAACTTCTCCAAATCATTGGTAAGTGATCTTTAACTAATTCCTTTCATTCCTTAACAAATTTTAACAAGATTACAACAAAAAATCTAGAGTTTTCATGGTAAAAATTGGGTTTTTGGGTAGAACTTAGAAATTTTAAAATTTGGGGAATTGGTCCTCGAATTGAGGTCGGATTCTAATACCACTTGTATATCCGGGCTCGAGGGAGATTGGGTAAACGGGTTTTGGTCCGAACCTCGAGGTTAGACCAAGCGGGTCCGGGGTCGATTTTTGAATTTGAATAGGAAAACTTAGGGAATACCATAGTTTTTCAATAAAGTTGATCCCTTTATGCTATAATTGATAACATTGAACCAATTGTGATTAGATTCGAGCGGATTAGAAGCAAATTCTAAAGGAAAAGCTGTGCTAGAGCAGTGATTTGCTGGAGACATCGAGGTAAGTGTTTGGCCTAACCTTAGTTTGAGGGAATAGGTGTTATTGTCTTATTTTCTACGTGTTAGTGTTGAGTACGACGTATAGGTGTGGTGACAAGTATCTATACGTTGGTGTCAAGCATACCCGTGAGTCTTATAATGTGACTGTTGTGATTCTTATTATGTGTTGTCCACGCTTAAATTGATAAATATCCACGTTGAACAAGACTTGTGATGAATCTTGGTAATTTTCCATTCTTGAGCATTGGCTTAAGCTGGGATTTATTTTTGTGTAGTAAATTATTGGAACTAGATTGGTTATAGGTGATTCCCTTGCCGAGATGTAATTGTTTCTATTGTTGATGCACTTGCCAAGATATTTTTGTTTGTACTGTTTGGGTGAGGAAAGCGAGTAAAGCACGAAGGGTGATGCCGTGCACATTCATACTTATAATTCATATTTATGCATATGGTGAGGAAGAGTGATAAAGCACGACGGGTGATGCCGTGCACATTTACATTTATGCATATGGTGAGGATGAGAGTAAAAGCACGAAGGTTGATGCTGTGTACATTTACATCTACATTTACATTTATGCATATGGGGAGGATGAGAGTAAAAGCACGAAGGGTGATGCCGTGCACATTTACATTTATGCATATGGTGAGGATAAGAGTAAAAGCACGAAGGGTGATTCCGTGCACATTTACATCTACATTTACATTTATGCATATGGTGAGGATGAGAGTAAAGGCACGAAGGGTGATGCCGTGCACATTTACATTTATGCATATGGTGAGGATAAGAGTAAAAGCACGAAGGGTGATTCCGTGCACATTTACATCTACATTTACATTTATGCATATGGTGAGGATGAGAGTAAAGGCACGAAGGGTGATGCCGTGCACATTTACATTTATGCATATGGTGAGTATTAGAGTAAAAACACGAAGGGTGATTCCGTGCACATTTACATCTACATTTACATTTATGCATATGGTGAGGATGAGAGTAAAAGCACGAAGGGTGATGTCGTGCACATTTACATCTACATTTACATTTATGCATATGGTGAGGATGAGAGTAAAAGCACGAAGGGTGATGCCGTGCACATTTACATTTATGCATATGGTGAGTATTAGAGTAAAAGCACGAAGGGTGATGTCGTGCACATTTACATCTACATTTACATTTATGCATATGGTGAGGATGAGAGTAAAAGCACGAAGGGTGATGCCGTGCACATTTACATTTACATTTACACTTATGCATATGGTGTGGAAGAGAGTAAAAGCACGAAGGGTATTGTCGTGCACATTTATATTTACATTTACATTATTCATATTCATTACATGGTGAGGATTAGAGTAAAAGCACGAAGGGTGATGCTGTTCCATTTTTCATATACATTGCATTTTAATTATTGGTTTATCATTGTTCATATCTGTCTTTTTTTTTTCGTTGTTTCAATACTTATAATGAGATTCCCCACAGCATGACTCCTTCCCCTTATTTGTTAATTGTAAATCCCTTACTTGATGTTATTTTTGCTAGTGTGATTATTCTGTCCAGGTTTTTATGTGGTGCCTTGTCCTAGCCTCGTCACAACTTCGCTGAAGTTAGGCGCGACACTTACTCAGTACATAGGGTCGATTGTAGTGATACTACACACTGCACTCTTTTGTGCAGTTCCAGGTTCCGGTCAAAGTTAGGAGTTTTAGTAGTTTTCCTCATCATTCGGAGACTTGAGGTAGATCTGTTCGCGTCCGCAGATTCTTGGAGTTTTCTCTTCTTTTTAGACACTGTTTTACTTCTTTCAAAGCAGATACATAATTCATTCAGCCCATTATTTGTAGCATTCTTAGTAGTTCGTGATTTGTGACAACAGAACCTGGTGTAGTTTTATAGTTATAGATTTTTTATGCGGTTCAACTGAATTATTGATTATTATTATTAATATTCATGAAGTTATTCGTTGGAAGTTATTTTCTTTGGTCTATTTTAAATTGTCTTATTGAGTTTAAGTAAATACTCAAAGGAAAATGGCTAATCAGGTTCTAACATTTGCTTGCCTAGCAAGTATGGTGTTAGGCGCCATCACGATGCCTATGGTTGGGAATTTGGGTCGTGACAGTCATCCACTAAGGGAAGGGAGTATGCACTCTCAGTTGTCTGTTGCAGTTAGATTATTAAGTATCAAATCAGATACCAATATTTCTCAAATCTGTACCAGCTCGATGTGCAGGCCTTTGGAATTGCCCAAATCTACAACCACTAACACATTGGTGATCATACTCACAACACGACGACAAATGCTCCCGCCCGCGCATTGGGAAAACCGTGATATATGCACCCAACCTAGGGCATATGTTCTTCCCACAACCATAGCATATTTCAAGAGTCATCCGACATCTCCCTAAGTGACGCTTCTTACAAATAAAAAAATCTGGTTCATTAGTACCAACATCCCTCTTTCGTTTCTTAAGTGCTCTCATAACATGATCCGATGGTGCGGTAACATTGATAGGAATAAAGATACTTCCCCCAGCAACAAGTTCCTCCCATCCCTCCACGGCTCGACATATTCTCCCAATGACCCTTGTGCAATCTCCCCCAAATTCAAAGGCTGGGTCATTCCCTCATTGTTGCTTCGAACTTGTGGATTACTCATCTAGAAAATGAGAAATGGCGAGAAAATTAGCTTCATATCTTGAGCTCTATCGTACGATCAAGAATATCAAAGAAGGGTGAAATTCCTAAATTTCCAAGTGGCCTTCTAATTATAGATGTGGTCGACAACAAAACTATAAGAAGGACTCTACTAGACACAACTCCGAGACATCCTAGGACATTTTAAAACCTTAGGCTCTGATACCCAGTTTGTCACACCCCAAAACTCGGGGAGCGCGACCGGCGCTCGACCGAGTGAACCCGACCGAGCAAGCCTGTTAAATTTCTTTCTACCCAAACTCATCAATGAACATAGGTTTGCCAGTCGCTGAGTCACGAACGCAGGGACCCATTCACATTCGCATAGCTTTGAGCCGGGGTCCCAGGGGTTGGGTCTTTACCCTTCGCGTTCGCAGGCCTTGGACCGCGTTTGCAGAGGTTTAGGGAACCTAAAGGTTCGCGATCGCACCCCCCTCCCCCTTTCGTTTTCGCATAGACCATTTTTTTGGCGCGTTTCCTTTACTTTCCGCGTTCGCGATTGACCTTCCACGAACGCATAGGTCAATACCTGGGCAGATTCTTTAAGACCCAAAATCGAGGGTTAAATCCTGATGTTTTATACTTCAATACTACACAAGAGGGGGGTGATTTGTGTGGTGTCCATAACTAGACTCGAAAGACAAATAGATGGAACTGGTTCTTCTTGCTGGTCAGTAGCCTTTGTGTCGCACAAGGATTCTGCTTGCAAAATATCTCTGGGAATTTTTCTTTCAATTCTTGTTTCACTTCTGCCTTTGTGCGATCAATGCTTCAGTAGAAATACTTCAACATTATATAGCGCTAGTAGTTGAGATGTTCTTGTTTAGTTCTAATGCAACTCTTCCTTGGTGAAAGAGTTTGTGTTTATCTCAACTTCTTTCCTTTGTTACTGTCCTTGCTGAACTCGAACTCTGACCTCTTATTAATTTGCAACCTTTTCGCATTAGGAGACAATCTTTTGGTTCATGGATAATTCACAATCACATTTATCTCCTGTACATAGACGGTTCTTGTGCCACTGGGACTGTTCAAGTATGTTTTCCCTGATGGACCTGGTTCTACTGAGTAGACATTTGTCAATCTTCAAAACCATGCAGTGACTTGGGTCAACAAATTCCCCTTTTTTGATGATGAAAAACTTCGTGCTTAACCCTGTATACACTTCAAACAGTTTGTATGGTTTTAAGCATTTATCATAGAGAGACCAGGTTCATTAGGTTATAAATATCACAACAGTTTGAAATTTGAAAAGCACATTTCTTCCCCCTTTTGGCATCATCGAAAAGTTGCAAAATGATAAACTTACCAGAGTTTGATAACAATTACTCATGGCCATTGTGGCAGCTGCAGGTGCAAATATGATATAATCATCAAAAGAAAACAATAAATGTAAGCTACGTAAGAAACTAAGACAAAGTCAATAACTAATTAAAGCACAATTCATTGATTAGCCAGTAATCAAACACCATACACAGAAAGAACTAAAAAAGTCATAACCATGAGCAACACATAACAAAAAAGTAGAAACATAACAAATCACGAACTGGTCATTGAGAGGGGTTTTGGCAGCTCTGGATATCATAAGGTTGGGTAGGTGCAGATGAGGTTGGGTTCTTGGCTTGAAGGAGAGAAAGCATTTGTTGAAGAACACCTTCATTTTTCTCCTTCTCCTTTTCTAGTTCAACTCTGAGAGCATCCCGCTCAGCTTCCACCTCATGAAGGCAAGATTTCAATATAAGGATCTCCTCATCCTTCATCTCTCCTTCCTGCACCAATGACCTGACTTTGCTATTGACAGGCTGCTTGCTAGATGAACCAGGTTCATCTTCCGGAACATTGACAATATAATCACAAGTCAGCAAAGTGTTCTTCCCAAAATAATCCTTAGCATTAGCCATCTCAGCTTTCTTCACAGGAACCTCAAAGTGGGCAAGTATCGTCGTCAGAATAAATCCATAAGGAATAGCGTGTACTTTGGTTCCATTTACAACTCTGTCCAAGAGCTGAATGATGAAAGTTGGCCAGTTAATCTGCTTACCCCTATATAAGCATTCCATCAGCGTTAAGTCCATATAGTTGGCAATGTGCCTTCTCTCTTGTCTTGGCAGCAGGAACTTCATCACGAATTCAAAGAATAACTTGTGCTAGGTCCTCTTTTCACTTTTAAACACTGGCCTGGGCTCAGCTTCCTCCTCATTCTCCCAAAAGAATCTGGTGATGTTGAGAGATGAGGCCATTCCATCAAGATTAGGACATCTTTTCCTAGTGTAATCATCATAGCCCTCAGCAGGTATGTTCAGAATCTCTCCCAGTTCCTTTGCATCAAAAGTGATCTGAATTCCTTTGACCGTGGAGGTCACCCTGCCATTCTTGACACTTGCATTGGCCATAAACTCTACCAGTTCGTTCCTTGCAAGCCTTCCTTCCAGGTGAAGGACCATGTCCTTCCACCCCTGCACATCCAGCGTATCTAGCAGATATAGCATCCCAGGTTCATCAAGATCTTTCACTAGCTTCCCTTTCAGAATTGTACACTTGCCAAACATGGTGAGTTTGTCATATTTTTCACCAGACATCTCTTCTTCTCCTCCACTGCATTCTTTTTCTTCTTTTTCAACAACCTTCTCTTTCTTGCCGTTGGACCTGGACCTTTTAGCAGTGCTTGAGGGTGTGGCAGACACAGCAGCTGACTTCTTTGAAGAAGCCTTAGCCTTCTTGGGCTTGGGTGTCTCAACCACAACTGGAGCAGGCTGCTCCTCATGATGGACCAGGTCCATCGTATCATCATCAAAAATTACAGCCTCAATAAGCTCTCCTACCTTTGCCTTTCCTTTGAAGCTTTATTTTTCTTGCTCTCTCTCAGAGTCCTTTCTAACTCTTCTTCACCTTGTCGAACAGCACTTCGTGTAGAAAAATATTTTGGGGCAGGATCATCAACAGATACCGAAGCTTTCCTTTTCTTTGGAGGAACTGGGGTAATGACTTTCTTGAATGTTTGAGATCTCTTCTTTTTGGGGTTATAAGACTTCCCCACCTTCCTCATCATCTCAGCCAGTGTCTCCTCGATAGATGAACCAGGTTCATCTGCTGATTTTCGTAAGCTCTCTAGACTTGTTTTGATTCCTCAGTAACACTTCCCCCTAAATTAGTGAAACCTTCTTCAACAATCTCAGGAACATGACCACAAATAGCCAAAGTGGTACTGTCCTCCCCAGAACCCCTTAAAAAACTTCCTTCTACCTCTCTCTCGAGAATTTTATCTTTCCCCAATTTTCTCCGCCTATCAGGAACTTCAACATTAACAACTGACCCAACCAACACAAACCTGTTTTCACTAGTAGCAGTTTCAGAATTAACTTCAAGATTACCTTGCTCAGAACTGGATGAACCTGCTACTTCATCCTCATTAGCGGATTTGAAGGATTCACTTAAAGATTCAGACTCAGGAACCTCGTTGTCTTTAATAATTTCCTCCAAGAATTTTGCACGAGAGCCAGAAGTAATAGATTTCCTGGCAAGAATATTCACTCTTCGTACCCTGGGGGCTGGAGTAGGGTTAGGTGTGGGTTCAAGAACTGGAGGGTTTTCAGGGGTTGAAGATCTGACTGGAGATTGTGAACTATATACTGATGGAGAATTAGACTTAGAGTCTTCACGTCCTCCATCATAATAACGTATGAATGATGAAGAGGTAGAAGAGGCAGGGGGTGGTGAAGACATTGTTATGAATGTTTTTTAGGGAGAGACGAAGATTTTATCAGTTTTGATTTTAGAAGAATAAAGAACTTGGTTCTATTTATTATGTTATGAAGAGGGGAGGTAATGATGACCTTTTTATAATATGTGGCTAGGAATAATACAACAGGCAGAGCATTTAATTAAGATGGAGTCTAATCAACGTAGGAGTGTCATTGATTAGTCAGTTAAGAATCCCCTAAATCTAGGCTAATTGAGTAGCGATATGACTTCTTGAAACTGGTTCATTTTTGGATAAGTACTGAGAATTTGAATTGAACCAAATAAGGATAGAGTCCTGCTCATGTGTGACTCTAATTATTTCAATAAATGTATGGAGATGAGCACGTACCTTGTCAGTCAGATGAACCAGTAGCGATGAACCAGGTTCATCGTGTTAAAGTCTTTAATTTGCCTCAATTTAAAAAGATAGAAAAACATCATTAGAAACCAGGGAATCATATTAATACATGGCAAGAGAGTATGGCAGTAAAGTCATGATATTGAGCAATGATTTGTATGGTTGATTATCTATGTTAGTGTTTCTAGCCAGAATTTTTTTTTTCATTTAATTTTTTCATTGTTTTTTCAATTAGGTGATATTAATCATCCCTAATTCAAGGTGGTTTCTCTCAAAATGCTCCTTACTCAGTGCTTTAGTAAAGATATCTGCAATTTGCTTGTCAGTAGCACAAAATTCAATTGAGATCATTCCCTTTTCATAGTTATCCCTAAGGAAGTGGTGTCTAACATCTATGTGCTTAGTTCTCTTATGATGAACCGGGTTCTTGGTCATACTAATTGCACTAGTGTTATCACAGAAAATAGGAATGCATCCCACATCTATACCAAAGTCCATGAGTTGTTGCTTGATCCACAGCAACTGAGCACAGCATGAGGCTGCAACCACATATTCAGCCTCAGCAGTAGACAGAGCTACTGAATTTTGTTTCTTGGTGGCCCAAGATACAAGGCAGGAGCCCAAAAAGTGAGCCATGCCTGAAGTACTTTTCCTGTCATTCAGGAAACCTGCATAATCATCATCAGCATATCCTACAATGTCGAAATTACTACCTTTAGGATACAAAAGGCACAAATCAGTGGTGCCTTTCAGATATCTCAAAATTCTCTTCACTGCAGTTAGGTGGGACTCCTTTGGATTTGCCTGAAACCTAGCACACAGTCCTACATTGAACACAATATCAGATCTACTGGCAGTGAGATATAATAGAGACCTAATCATCCCTCTGTATAGCTTCTGATCAACGGATAAACCAGGTTCATCCACATCCAATTTTGTAGCTGTGGCTATGGGGGTGTCTATTTCCTTTGAGTCTTCCATTTTAAATTTCTTGAGCAATTCTTTCACATACTTTTGTTGATGGATCATTGTTCCATTTGAGTTTTGCTTGATTTGCAAGCCTAAGAAGAAGTTTAGCTCACCCATCATACTCATCTCAAACTCACTCCCCATAAGTGTAGAAAATTCCTTACTCAGTTTTTCAGAAGTTGCCCTAAATATAATATCATCCACATGTATTTTCACAATCAGGAGTTCTTTACCCTTTTCCTTTAAGAACAAGGTGCTGTCAATTTTGCCTCGTTTGTACCCATGTTCTAGCAGATATTTTGATAGCCACTCATACCATGCTCTATGTGCTTGTTTAATACCATATAGAGCGTTGTCAAGTTTGTATACGTGGTCAGGTGACTCCTTGCTTTAAAACCTAGAGGCTGTTTGACAAATACATCTTCCTTCAGATAGCCATTGAGAAAGGCACTCTTAACATTCATCTGATGAAGAGTGAATTCCATGTGTGCAGCAAATGCTATAAGAAGTCTAATTGCCTCCAGTCTTGCCACATGGGCAAAAGTCTCATCATAGTCAATTCCCTCTTCTTGACTGTATCCTTGAATAACCAGTCTAGCCTAGTTTCTTGTAACAGTTCCATCTTCATCAAGCTTATTCCTGAAGACCCACTTTGTGCCAATTACTGATCTGTCTAGTGGTCTGGGTACTAAGTTCCATACTTGACTTCTTTAAAATTGATTCAGCTCCTCTTGGATGGCATTTACCCAGTTAGCATCATGTACGGCTTCACCAATGTTCTTTGGTTCAATCAAGGATAGAAAGGCATCAAATGCACACAGATTTTTAAGGAAGATCTTGTTTTTATTCCAGATGTCAAATCTGTTATGATGTTCTCAAGAGGGTGAGAACTATGGTATCTGTGTGGTTTAAGCACCAATTGTTCACTTCTAGATAGTTCCATGGTGTCTTGTTGTTATGGAACAGGATCAGGGCCAGGGTGCGGGTGTTGAGTTCCCCCTGTCAAGTTGCTTGGGGTAGTTGGACCTGGTCCATCACTTGTTCCATATTCCATATTTTATTCAATGTGTTCACTACTTCTCACCTGTCCAAGCTCCTCGTCTTCTTGTTCCTGTCTCTCAGAAAGATTGTTAGTTTCATCAAAGACAACATGCACACTCTCTTCTACACACATAGTTCTTTTATTGTACACTTTATAAGCTTTGCTATGTGATGAATATCCCAAGAATACTCCCTCATCACTTCTGGGATCAAATTTACCTAGGCAATCTTTGCCATTATTGTGCACAAAGCACTTGCATCCGAAATCCCTAAGGTGGGATAAGTTGGGCTTTCTCCCTTTAAGTAATTCATAAGGAGTTTTCTCTACTAGAGGCCTGGTCATGCTTCTATTTATTATGTAGCATGCAGTGTTTATTGCTTCTGCCCAGAAGCTATGGGGTAGTTTTCTAGAAAGAAGTATGGTTCTTGCCATGTATTCAATAGTTCTATTCTTTCTTTCAACAACCCCATTTTGCTGTGGGGTTCTAGGGGCAGAAAAGTTGTCATTGATACCATCTTCATCACAGAACTCAGCAAACTTTGCATTCTCAAATTCAGTACCATGATCAGATCTTATTGATGCTAGTTGATTTCCTAACTGATTTTGAGTTTTCTTAACAAATGAGGTGAACATATCAAATGCTTCATCCTTAGATGTCAGAAACAAGATCCAAGTGAACCTTGAATAGTTATCAACTAGCACCATTACATATCTCTTACCACCTCTGCTCAGAGTTCTCATAGGTCCATATGAACCAGTTCCAATGTCCTGGTGGTACTGATCATTTTCTTACTTTTGAAAGAAGATCTTACCTGCTTCCCCCTTGCACATGCCTCACAAACTTTGTCTTCCTTGAACTTAATGTTAGGAAGCCCTACCACTAAGTCTTTAGAGACCAGTTTGTTTAGCTGATTTAGACTTGCGTGACCAAGTCTTTTGTGACACAGGAGGGGATCACTGTCCAACACACTTAAGCAAGTGAGTTCATTTTCAGACAGTGTGGACAAGTCTATGACATAGATATTATTCATTCTCTTTCCCTGCAAAACAATCTTGTCAGTAAGCAAGTTAATCACAAAACATTTTGTGGAAGTGAAAGCAACCAGGTTACCTCTGTCACACAATTGTGACACACTGATCAGGCTATATTTCAAGCCATCTATCAAATACACATGTTCAATTGAACGTGTGTCATCCTTACCTACCTTACCAACCCCAATAATTTCACCTTTCTTTCCATTTCCAAAGGAGACATTTCCTCCTTTGAGGCTTTCAAGTTAAAGGAAATGTTCCTTGTTCCCTGTCATATGCTTTGAGCAGCCACTATCAAAATACCAAATTTGGATGCTTCCTCTCACTTGAACCTACAAAAAGAAATTAGGGGTTATTTTTAAGAACCCAAACTAGTTTGAGTCCTTTTCTATGAGAGAATTGATGAATCAAGCTTTTTATGGCCCAATTTGGTAGCCAGTTTTTCTTTTTAACAAAACTCTCATTTCTTCGACTGGCCTGCTCTTTTGCAGTACACTCAATTTTGTAGTGGCCAGTCTTACCACAATGGGTGTAGATTTTATTCTCAGGGAGAGTGAGATACTTGTTTTTGGGATCCCACTTGGGCAATTGACTCCTAAATCTAAGCCATTTTCGGTTGCTATTCTTATTCTCTTGAAGCCATGTCAAGGCATCAGAGGCTTTATTCCATTTACAAGTTCGATCTAATTCATGTTTGACTTTGCCAAGTTATTCTTTAAGTGTTCTTATCTGTTCATCCTTGGCATACATCTTATCTTTTAGTTTTCCCATATTTTATTCTAACATGATATGTGAATGATCAACAACCTTTTTAATGGATCCTAGCTTCAGTTTTAAGTTTTCAGATTTTAGTTCTAGAATCTTAGTTTCAAGTGGATGAACCTGGTTCAACAAGATAGTATTTTTCTTTTCAGATTCACTTACTCTGATTTCAAAGTTCATGCATTTTGCTTTTAGCATTGCACATTCTTTAGAGAGTTGATCCTTCTCTTTGGTTGTTTCTTCAGAATCATCCATGAAATAAAGTAGCAACTCAAAGAGTTTTTCTTTAGATAGAAACTTTATTTTGTTTTTAAGGTGAGAGATACTTACCTTTGGTTCTTCATGTGATTCCTCATAATATTCTCCAATTGCCATGAGCGCCTGATCTTCAGTTTATCTATCTTCTGATTCTTCATCTCAACTTTCCCCCCAAGAAGCAACCATAGCTTTTGTTGTAGTTTTCTTGTGTTGGACCAGTTCCTTCTTCATGTTCCTTCTTTCATATCTCTCCCTTTTCCATTCCAATTCCCACTAAGGACAGTTCTTGATAAGGTGGTCAGTTTTTCCACACTTGTAGCACCCCTCGTTGGTTGGCCTTTCTGGAGCTTTAGCTTTGTTGTAATTTCCTCCTCTAGAGATGACCTTCTTCCTCATGAGAGAGCTTCTGAATTCTTTGGTAATCATGGCCATCTCATCTTCCTCAAGATCTGCTCCCTCAGTGATCCTTAGTGCTAGACTCCTCTCCTTCTTTGGACCATCCATCTTCATTGTCTGCCTTCTGGGTTCATAGGCAGTAAGGTTTCCAATTAGCTCGTCCAATCTGAGGGTTGCCATATTTTTGGATTCCTGGATAGCAGTGATCTTGCTTTCCCAGGAAATTGGCAAGACCCTTGTCAGGATTATTTCTACCCTGTCTTCTTCAAGAATTACTCTACCAAGAGACTTAAGTTCATTTGTCAAGGTTGTGAACCTTGTGTACATCTCTTGGATTGTCTCACCTTCTTTCATAGTAAAGTTTTCATACTGAGAGTATAGTAGAGTACCTCTTGATCTTTTTACCTGAGGTGTTCCTTCATGGGCTACTTGCAAGGTATCCCAGATTTCTTTGGTAGTGGTGCAACTTTTGATTCTGCTAAACTCATCTGGGTCTAATCCACACACTAGCCACTTTTTGGCCTTTGCATTCTTCTCCCATTTCTTCAGATCCTCAGTAGTGCAGTCAGCTCTAGTCTTTGGTA
>ML278046.1:141997-161317 GCA_005239495.1 Nicotiana undulata
AAACTCTTCACTACAACTCTGAGCCAAACAACATTTACAAAATAAACTCTTTTGTAAACCTAGGACTAACTCTAATCCCTTTGTAGCAACCTAGCCTCTAGCTAATTGCGAAAAGCTTCAAGTTAACTCTAACTTAAACCGTGTGTACCTATAACAATTGCTTCTAAGAAAGCTGAAAGATACAATATTAAATTACCTACTACAACCAACGAGACTCGAAAGACAAACAGATGGAACTGGTTCTTCTAGTTGGTCAGTAGCCTTTGTGTCGCACAAGGATTCTGCTTGCAAAATATCTCTGGGAATTTTGCTTTCAATTCTTGTTTCACTTCTGCCTTTGTGCGATCAATGCTTCAGTAGGAATACTTCAACATTATATAGCTCTAGTAGTTGAGATGTTATTGTTTAGTTCTAATGCAACTCTTCCTTAGTGAAAGAGTTTGTGTTTATCTCAACTTCTTTCCTTCGTTAGTGTCCTTGCGGAACTCAAACTCTGAGCTCTTATCAATTTGCAACCTTTTTGCATTATGAGACAATCTTTTGATTCATGGATAATTCACAATCACATTTATATCCTGTACATAGACGGTTCTTGTGCCACTGGGACTGTTCAAGTATGTTTGCCCTGATGGACCTGGTTCAACTGAGTAGACATTTGTCAATCTTCAAAACTATGCAGTGACTTGGGTCAACAAAGCATATATTGACCATTTTTGAATTGGAGAGCTCGGGAGAGACGATTCTTGGAGGCTTTTTCACCTGGGTAACTTGGGTAAGTGATTTCTATCCATCATAGATCCAATTCCATGATTCCAATCTTAAGTTCAACCTTTAATTTCGAAATGTTTTGGTAGAAAATGGGAAAAACGGAATGAACTTCATAGACCAAGTTATTGAGTTTTGATTGGGTGTTTGACCTCCAATTTGAGAGATTCTAATATGGTTAGACTCAGGAGTGAATGAGTGACCGAAAAATATGATTTTTACTCGAATCCGAGAAGTGGGCCCGGGAGACGTTTTGGGCGAATTTCCCTGTTTCGCGTATTAACTTCAAAATAACTAGCTATTTTGTTTCATTGAAGTGATATTTACGTTATACAATCATATTGAATAGATTTGGGCCACCCGGAGTCGGATACTCGTGGCAAGAGCGTGATATTGGGTTGAGTAGAGCAGTCGAGGTAAGTGGCTTGCCTAACACTGTGTTGGGGATTTCCCTTAGGCATTTTTATACTGATTTTAATATGTGGACACTGTGTACGTGAGGTGACGAGTGCGTACACGGGTCATGGTTGCTAAATTCCTGCTTTTCCTTCCATGACACAACTCATTTCATTCCTATATTACTGCTTCATGTTATAACTGATTAGTTAGCCTAGGAATGAGCATGCCTACCTGTTTTCACTTGAATTCCCCGTATTAGTTTTACCTTGTTCTTGCCTTTTGTTTTTCTTGAATTTTTTAATTAAGCCGTATTTGATAGAATTCTGCACCTCATATTTAAATTGGGACTACAGACCGAGATCTGGGACCTTCCCCCTATACTGCATAGCATATTTAAATTGGGACTACGGACTGTGATCCGGGAGCTTTCCCCCTATACTGCATAGCATATATAAATTGGGAGTATGGACTAAGATCCGGGAGGTTTCCACCTCTACTGCATTGCATATTTGTTGTTGAGGTATATATTGTGTTGAGCCGAGGGCTTTCCTTTATTATTTCCTTCAGTTTTCTTTTTTTGATTTTGCTATCACTGCTTATTGATATTTCACTGTCTAGACTTATAACTGTCTTAGTTTCAAACTCAGTAGAGCCTTAACCTGATCTCGTCACTACTTGACTAGGGTTAGTCTTGTCACTTACTGAGTACTGAATGTGGAGTACTCACCCCCTTTCCTGCACATGTTTCCCCATGTGCAGATCCAGGTACCAGTATGCAGCGTTTTGGCTAGGAGTACTACAACACTTGCTCAGGAGACCGCGAGGTAATTCTGCCGCGTCTGCAGAATCTCACGTGTCCCCATCTACTCTACTATAGGCATAGGAGATAAACATATACACATTTTTTTATTACGTTGTATAGAGCTATAATTGTATAAATCTTGTGACTTGGTGATATTCCGGGTTTAGGGAAAGTGAAAGTTGTAAATGCCGAGCGGATAAAGTTGTATATTTATTGATACATCTTTACTATTTATTCCTTTGTTATATTTTCCGCATATTTTAGGCTTACCTAGTCATAGGGACTAGGTGCCGTTACGAGCCCGTTCGGAGGGTTAATTCGGGTCGTGACAAGTTGGTATCAGAGCGTCTAGGTTCATAGGAGTCACAAGTCATAAGCTGGTTTATTAGATTCTCGTGGATCGGTGCGGAGACGTCTGTATCAATCTTCGAGAGGCTATGTAATTGTTAAGAACAATCATATTCTTTAGAATTCCTTATCATGTTAGTTAATGTCATCAAAAATTATTAAACTCTATTCTATTCTTTCTTACAGATGGTTCGTACTCGTACCGGACGTACTGATGACCAGGCACCCGAGCCCCCAGCCAGAGCCGTCAGAGGCACGGGCCGGGGCAGAAGACGAGCACGCGGCGCAGCCCGAGCACCGGCGAGAGCAGAGATAGAGGATCCCCTAGTAGCCACAGTTGGAGGGGCACAAGAGGGCCCTACTATTACTCTAGCCGTCCAGGAGACATTGGCTCAATTCTTGAGTGCCTTCAATACTCTGTCTCAGGCGGGACTACTTCCGATAGCCCCAACTACATCCAAGGTCGAAGGAGGGACACAGACTCCCGCAGCTCGTACTCCTGAGAAGAGGGTTCCTATTGGGCAGGTTCCAGAGTATATTCCTATGCCCCCAGCAGCTCCAGCTTAGTGTGAGACTAGGATAGTTGTTCCTGAGGCAGAGCACCTCCGACTTGAGAGGTACAAGAAGTACCACCCACCTGAGTTCAGCAGACTAGCTTCGGATGACACCTTGGGTTTCCTTGAGGGGTGTCATCGCATTCTCTGCACCATGGGTATTGTGGAGACGAGTGGGGTTTCTTTCACTGCTTTCCAGCTGAGGGGAGCAACTTATCAGTGGTGGCATGCTTTTGAGCTGAGTAGTCCAGACGATGTAGCTTCACTTTCTTGGGCTCAGTTCTCAGAGATGTTCCTACTTGAGTTTGTCCCTCAGAGCCTCAGGGATGCTTGTCGTGCGGAGTTTGAGCATCCGTGACTGTGTCAGAGTATGCAGTCCGTTATAGCAACTTGGCTCGCCATGCACCAACTTTGGTTGTCAGTGTCAGAGAGAGGGTTCGACGATTTATTGAGGGGCTCCACCCCAGTATTCGGACCAGCATGGCCAGAGAGCTGGAGACAGATATAACTTACCAGCAGGCCGTGAGAATTGCCCAGAGGATTGAGACTATGTTAGCCCGGGACATGGAGGAGAGAGAGGCCAAGAGGTCTCGAGAGACTGGTCATTTTTAGGAGCCCGTGCACCAGCAGCACGCTATGGTAGGGGTTTTTTGAGTCGCCCTATTCATTCAGCTCTTCCAGCAGCCAGTGGTACTCCAGCTCCTTCTAGACCTCAGGATCCTTATTATGCACCACTAGTATCTCAGATGCCTCCTACTCGAGGTGCTATCATCGGCCAGTCCAGCAGGCCAGTTCAGAGTCAACATCAGCCGCCACGTCCTCCGAGGGGTAGTTTTGAGTGTGGTGACCCTTGTCATGTGATCAGAGACTGTCCCAAAGCTAGGAGGGGTGCACCACCTTAGACTTATCAGGTTCCACATCTTCCACCAAGTCCTCCAGCTATTCTTCCAGCCCCAGCTGCTACCCCACCATCTCAGGTAGCTCAAGGTAGGGGTCGGGGAGGTCGAGGTCGCCCTAGAGGGGGAGGCCAAGCCAAGTACTATGCTCTTCCAGCCCGATCTGAGGCCATTGCTTCTGATTCGGTCATTACAGGTATTGTTCCCGTTTGTCACAGGGATGCATCGATATTATTTGACCTAGGATCTACATATTCATATATGTCTTCTTATTTTACTTCACATCTGGGGATATCTCAGGATTCTTTGAGTTCCCCCGTTTATGTTTCTACTCCTGTGGGAGATTCTCTTATTGTGGACCGCGTATATCGGTCTTGTTTGATTGTTATCAGTGGTTTTGAGACCAGGGCTGATTTATTATTACTCATCATGGTGAATTTTGATGTTATACTGGGTATGGACTGGTTGTCTCCTTACTATGCTATTCTTGATTGTCACGCCAAGACTATGACGCTAGCTATGCCAGGACTACCGAGGTTAGAGTGGAGAGGTTCCTTAGAGTATACTCCCCGTCGAGTCATTTCTTTTCTTAAGGCTCAGCTGATGGTTGAAAAGGGGTGTGATGCGTATTTGACTTATGTGAGAGATTTTAGTGCTGAGACCCCTACAATTGAGTCAGTTCTAGTTGTCAGGGACTATCCTGATGTATTTCCAGCTGATCTTCCGGGTATGCCGCCCGATAGAGACATTGATTCTGGCATTGACTTGTTGTTGGGCACTCAGCCCATTTCCATTCCTCCCTATCGCATGGCTCCTCCTGAGTTAAAGGAGTTGAAGGAGCAGTTGCAGGAGTTGCTTGACAAAGGGCTCATCAGGCCCAGTGTATCACCTTGGGGTGCTCGGGTGTTATTTGTGAAGAAAAAGGATGGTACGATGCGTATGTGTATTGACTACCGACAGCGGAATAAGGTGACAGTGAAGAACAGATACCCATTTCCCCGCATTGATGATTTGTTTGACCAGTTACAGGGTGTTAGGGTATTCTCCAAGATTGATCTTCGTTTGGGCTATCATTAGTTGAAGATTCGAGAGCCGGATATCTCAAAGACTTCCTTCAGGACCAGATATGGCCACTATGAGTTCCTTGTTATGTCATTTGGGCTGACCAATTCCCCAGCAGCCTTCATGCACCTGATGCATAGCGTATTTCGACCGTATCTTTATACTTTCGTCATCGTGTTCATTGACGACATTCTAGTATATTCTCGGTCCCAGGGGGACCATGAGCAGCATTTGAGGATCGTACTTCAGACATTGAGAGAAAATAAGTTGTATTCCAAATTTTCTAAGTGTGAATTTTGGCTTGATTATGTGGCATTCTTAGGCCATGTGGTATCTTCGGATGGGATCAAGGTATACCAAAGAAGGTAGAGGCAGTGCAGAGTTGGCCTAGACCATCTTCAGCTACTGAGATCCGTAGTTTCCTCGGTTTGGCTGGGTATTATCGCCGTTTTGTGGAGGGATTTTCGTCCATTTCAGCGCCCATGACAAGACTGACCCAGAAGGTTGCACCTTTTATATGGACCGAGGAGTGTGAGGAGAGATTTCAGAAGCTCAAGACATCCCTGACTATAGCCCCAGTGTTAGTATTACCCACAGGTTCAGGGTCCTATACAGTCCATTATGATGCTTCGAGGATTGGCCTAGGAGCAGTGTTGATGCAGGACGGTAGGGTGATTTCCTACGCGTCCAGACAATTGAAGGTGCATGAGAAAAACTACCCGGTTCATGATCTCGAGTTGGCAGTGATTGTTCACGCCTTGAAGATATGGCATCATTATTTATATGGTGTTCCCTGTGAGATATTCACGGATCACCGGAGTTTGCAGCACATATTCAGGTAGAAGGATCTTAATTTGCGCCAGCGTAGGTGGTTGGAGTTACCCAAGGATTATGACATCACTATATTATACAACCCGAGGAAGGCCAATGTGGTGGCCGACGCCTTGAGTCACCGGGCGGAGAGTTTGGGAAGTTTGGCATATCTTCGTGCAGCTGAGAGGCCCTTAGCCTTGGATGTTCAGTCCTTAGCCAGTCAGTTCATGAGGCTGGATCTTTCTGAGCCTCGCCGATTATTTGCTTGTGTTGTTGCTCGATCTTCTCTTTATGACCGCATTCGTGAGCGCAAGTATGATTATCCCAACCTTCAGGATCTTCAGGATAGAGTTCGGTAGGGTGATGCCAGGGATGTGACCATAGGTGATGATGGTGTGATGAGGATACCATGACGTATCTGTGTGCCCAACGTAGATGGTCTTCGGGAGTTGATTCTTGAAGAATCCCATACCTCGCGGTATTTCATCCATCCGGGTACCGCGAAGATGTACCAGGATCTGATACAACACTATTGGTGGCGAAGGATGAAGAAGGATATAGCGGAGTTTGTATCCAAGTGTCTCAATTGTCAGCAGGTCAAATATGAGCATCAGAGACCGGGCGGATTACTTCAGCAGATTAAACTTCCAAAGTGGAAATGGGAGCGGATCACCATGGATTTTGTGGTTGGGCTTCCTCGGACCTTGGGGAAGCATGATGCTATTTGGGTGATTGTGGACCGGCTGACCAAATCAACCCATTTCATTCCAGTGTTGACTACATATTCTTCTCAGAGGTTGGCCCAGATCTACATCCGGGAGATAGTCCGGTTGCACGGTGTGCCGGTGTCCATTATATAACATCGAGGTCCTAAGTTCACCTCGCACTTCTGGAGAGACTTGCATAGTGAATTGGATACCCATATAGATCTCAGTACAACATTCCACCCCCAGACAGACGGGCGGTCCGAGCGCACGTTTTAGATTCTTGAGGATATGCTTTGTGCCTGCGTGATGGATTTTTGAGGGTCATGGGATCGATACTTGCCTCTTGCAGAGTTTTCTTATAATAATAGCTACCAGTCCAGCATTCAGATGGCGCCGTATGAGGCTTTGTATGGTAGACGGTGCAGGTCTCCAGTAGGATGGTTTGAGCCGGGCGAGGCCCGATTGTTGGATACAGACTTGGTTCAGGATGCCCTGGAAAAGGTGAAGGTGATACATGAGAGACTTCACACAGCTCAGTCCAGGCAGAAGAGTTACGCGGATGAGAAGGTTTGTGACTTGGCATTCATGGCTGGTGATCGGGGTTTGCTTCGGGTATCGCGTATGAAGGGCGCCATCAGATTCCGGAAGAAGGATAAGCTGAGTCTGAGGTTCATTGGCCCTTTTGAGGTGTTGTAGCGGGTTGGGGAGGTTGCCTACGAGTTGGCTTTGCCTCCCAACCTAGCAAGAGATCATCCGATATTCCACGTTTCCATGCTCCAGAAGTATCACGGTGACCCGACTCATGTTTTGGATTTCAACTAAGTCCAACTGGACAAGGATCTTTCATATGTTGAGGAACCTGTGGCTATATTGGACAGGCAGGTCGGAGGCTTAGATCGAATAATATTGCCTCAGTCAAGTTTCAGTGGAGGGGTCATCTGATCGAGGAGGCGACTTGGGAGACCGAGCAGGACATGCGGAGTCAGTACCCTCATCTTTTCACAGCTTCAGGTATGTTTCTATACTTGTTCGAGGACGAACGCTTTTCTTAAGAGGGGGAGAATGTGATGACCCGGTCGATCGTTTTGAGAGTTAGCGCCCTGATCCCCTAATAACTTCTTCTCCCATGTCTATTTATGTTATTGAAACTTTGTGGAGCTTTGAGTGGTGAAATACAGAGTAATTTTGGACACTTAGTCCTTAAATGGGGATTATTGCTTTTGAAATCAAGCCGCAACTAGAATCGTGTGAAGACGGATCCGAAATGGAATACCGTCAAATCCGTTAGCTCCGTTGGGTGATTTCGTGTAACGACGTGACCGGTCGTTTTGAGATCCAGCGCGTCGTTCAGCAGTTGGGAGTCACGAACATCTTCATCTCAGGTATATTGACTTGTGCATATGGTCAGAATTGAAATTCAGGAAGATCGGAGTTGAATTTAAAGGAAAATTCTCATTTCAGAAGTCTTAAGTTGAAGAAATCGAGTAAGGCTGGGATTTTGAGTAAACGACCTCGGAATCAGGATCCGAATGTTCCAGCAGGTTCGAATGATGATTTCGGACTTGGGCGTATGTCCGGAACGGGTTTTGGATAATCCGGGAGCAGTTCAACGCATATTGTGGAAAGTTAGTATTTTAAGGAAATTTCTTAAGTTTGACTTGAAGTACATATCAATGATATTGATGTCCGTTTGGGATTTCGAGTCTGGGAATAGCTCCGTATGGTGATTCTGGAGTTGGGAGCGCGACCGGAAGTGAATTCGGACATCCAGAAGTGAATTTAAGGTCATTTGGCTAAAGATATAAAACTGAAGGTTTTTGAAGAATTCGACCGGAAATGGAAATTTTGATATTGGGGTCGGAATGCAATTTCGAAATTTGCAGCAGGTCCGTAATGTCGAATATGAGTGGTGTGCAAAATTTGAGATCAATCGGACGTGATTTGATAGGTTTCGATATCGGATGTGAAATTTAGAAATTTCAAAGTTCATAGAGTTGGATTTTAGTGCGATTCATGATTTCGGTATTGTTTGATGTGATTTGAAGCCTCGAGCGAGTTCGTGGGGTGTTATGGGACTGAATCGTGTGTTTGGACGGGGTCCCAAGGGCCTCGGGTGTATTTCGGGGTGGTTTCGGGGCATTTCGGGTTGAATTGCAGTTGCTGGTTTGCTTGTGTTGATGGTGTTCTATGCGATCACAGCCTTTGCTTTGCGATCGCAGAGAAGGAATTGAGGGGCAGTGGTTTTGGTCTATGCGATCATGGATTTTGGTGTGCGATCGCGGAGAAGGTCTGGGCAGAGTAGTGCGATCGCAGGCTTGCTACTGCGTTCGCAGAAGAGAGCGAGTGAGGGTACTGGAGATGACCTGTACGAACGCAGGTCTGTTGGTGCGATCGCGGAGGAGGGTCCTGGGTGGCCTGTGCGATCGCAAAGGCTCTCCTGCGATCGCAGAGAAGGCCTGTGCTGGGCAAAATGATATTTAGCGGGTTTTGGCCATTTTAACTCATTTTACATATGCCATGGACGGATTTTGAGAGCATTTCAAGGAAGATTTCAACCAAGCTTCAGACGTAAGATCATTCTACTTATTTCCAAGTTGAATACAAGATTATATCATGGATTAGAACATGAAAATTAGGGAAAATTTGTGGAAAAATTAGTATTTTGAAGAAAACCTAGAAATTTGGAAATTTGAATTATAGCCACGAATTGAGCATGAATAATTGAGTAAAATGTGTAATTGCATTAGTAAAGCTTCGGGTAGGGATTTTATTCAAGAATTTTCGAGGTCCGGGCACGTGGGCCCGAGGGCATTTTGGTCATTTCATTGAGTCGGGTTTAGGAACTTTGTAATTTGAATTGGTTATGATCTATTGAGTATATTTTCATTTAATTATCGTTATTTTGATAGTTTGGGAGCGTTGTGCATCCATTTTTAGTCGTCGTAGAGGCTTGGAGGCCGATGATGGATCTTCGGAGCGAGGTGAGTCTCCTTTCTAACCTTGTAAGAGGGAACTGTCCCCATAGGTATTCTACATGCTGTGTGTAATTTTTTGTGGGGGTTACGTACGCACCAAGTGACGAGAGTCTGTACGTAGCGACTATTATTGTTATTTCTGGGTAGTTAGGCCCCACATCATGCCTTGTGTTCTTCTTGTGATGAACTGTATGTTATGAAATCCTGCTATGTGTAGTTTTGTTTCTCTGAGATTTACGAAAATAAAGAATAAAGTGAACGAAATTATTTTACAGAAAATAAAATGAAAATAATTGTTTTACGGAAATAAAGAATAAAATGAAAGGAATTGTTTTACGGAAAATAAAATGAAAAGAATTGTTTTACGGAAATAAAGAATAAAATGAAAGGAATTGTTTTACGGAAAAATAAAATGAAAAGAATTGTTTTACGGAAAATAAAATGAAAAGGATTGTTTTACGGAAAATAATATGAAAAGGGTTGTTTTTACGGGAAGTAGTATGAAAGAAATTGTTTATGGAAAGTATTATGAAAAGGAAAGAATATTGTGTGTGCATGTGACCACTTCGCAATTTACATTCCGCGAGCGATGTGTAATTTCCCCCACTCTTATATTTGTAAAATATATGGGATCGGGCCGTACGCCACGGCGGAGTAGAAAAGTATTTGTAAAATATATGGGATCGGGCCGTACGCCACGGCGGAGTTGAGAAGTATTTGTAATATATATGGGATCGGGTCGTACGCCACGGTAGAGTTGTAAGGTAATTGTAATATATATGGGAGCTGGCCGTATGCCACGGCGGATTCAAAGATACATTTATGAGAGCGGGTCGTACGCCAGGCCGAGTTTAAAAATACATTTATGGGAGCGGGCAGTACGCCGCAGCGGGTTTAAAGATACATTTATGGGAGCGGGCCGTACGCCACGGCGGATTTAAAGAAAGGAAATTACTTATTTACTTTTTTTCAGAATTTATTTTGATTTCAGTGCCTTATATATATTTACTGCTTAAATGCCTTCACATGTCTACTGCTTTCAGCATATTCTGTCCTATTTATATTGTTGGACCTTAGTGAGTGTCAAGTCGACCTCTCGTCACTACTTCTTCGAGGTTAGGCGGGATACTCACTGGGTACATATATGTATATGTACTCATGCTACACTTTCTGTGCATTTTGTTGCACATGTATCCTTACAGTTCAGCGATTGATTTGGAGACTTGTTCGGGCTGCATTCACCCGGAGGCGTTCCGCAGTTGACAGAGTCTCTTTCTTTCTATATCGTTACATTGTATCTTTATTGCTTTTGTCCCATTTATTTCTCGGACAAGAGTTGTATAATTGTATAAATTTTTAGAAACTTCTCATGTACTTGTGTCACCGAGTTCTGGGGATGTGTTGAGTCTATTCTTATTGAATTGAATGTATTTCCTATTGTGTTTAATTTACAAAAGTTTATTTATTTGATTATGAAAAGCAATAAAGGCGACGATACCGAAATTGTTAAATAGGATGGTATTTCAACTGATTAAGGGGTTGTCTTGCCTGACAGTGGTGTCCGGCGCCATCACAACCCATAGGTTTTGGGTTGTGCCAACGTGGTATCAGAGCTCTAGGTTCCCCTAGGTTTCACGAGTCATGAGCAATTCTAGTAGAGTCTTGCGGATCGGTACGGAGACGTCTGTACTTATCTTCGAAAGGTTGCAGGGCTGTTAGGAGTGCTTCCCTTCTTGATATCTTATCGTGCGATTTGATTCCTCTCAGGCTTATGCCTATTTTTCTTCCTAATCAATCCTATACGTCGCGAAGCGCTTCCTATAATCGAGAGTTTGAGGAATTGTAATGGGGATACAGATGCGGTGCGTGATGTTTTTCATGCATAGTCGAATGGACTGTTGTTATCGCCCTACAAAAGAATATGATGTTATTTCAGCTCTATAGCTGTGTTTCTAAGAGCTTTGAGGCTATGCTCGGGTAGTGATGATGTTTCGATTGGTTATCGCGCGATGTTGATATGGCGGTAGAATGCTTTCCCATGTGTTGGGGTGATGAATGGCTTGAAGGGAGGTTTTCTCAGAGTGTGGTTTCGAGATTTCGGTATTTTAGTTCCGGTAGAGGAAAGGCATTTTGATTATGAATGGTCCGGTTTTGGTTGATAAAGTATCGAAGCTGGGTGTCATTGGGATGGGTGGAATATTCACCTGTGATGTGGTATCGTCGTCTGATCGAATGGAATGTGTTAAGTTTGTCGGTGCTATAGTTTCTTCGATGGAATGGGGTCAAAGTACTGCAAAGAAGTATTTAAGAAGCGGTTGTCATAGACCGTTGTGTGCGGTGGTTAAATATTGGAATGAGCGTTTCTAATGAAGGCAGCTCAAGAAATATGATCATCAGAGAATTTGAAGTCGTGGTGATCTGCTGGTTCAAGAGCTTCAGAGAATGATATTGAATTGAGGCCGCAATTGAGAAGCATGTGATGAAGGAAGCCACGTGGAAAGTGTCAGATAGCGGCTAATCTCTAAATGACAGGCGTCAGAGACGGAAGTCGGGTAATTGCTTAAGGGAATGAGTCCAACTAAGTAAGAAGTGGCAGTATAGCCTATGAGTTCAGTGGTAAGGTGGTGGCCTGCCTTGAGGAGGAATTGAAGTGATTTGAGAAAATTTTGTGGACAAGGAGTAGGTCCACAAGCTTAAACCGAAATGTTGGTTATTCGGCGGAAAGCTGGATGCAACAAAGATGAGATTATTAGGGATGAGGAAGGATGTGATATGGCAGGTGAATTTGAGAATATCTTGGCGCATTCAGTAGATGTCCCTGAGAGGCGGACGGACTGGTAAAGCTGGTGAATGAGAACAGGCTTAGGATGGGGTGTTGATGTCATAAGGGGTGTAGCGCATTATTGTCGGACGTTGTCAGTTGGTGATTTCTGCAGGTGGGTTATTTCTAGGTATAGGTTAGCAGGTATTTCTGGGAATAGGTTAGTGGGTATTCCTAGGTGTAGGGTAGCAGGTATTTCTGGGAATAGGTTAGTGGGTATTTCTAGGAATAGGTTAGCAGGTATTTCTGGGTATAGGATAGCGGTGGTATGGCTAGTAGTTCTCTGTAAGGAATCATAGCGGTGATTCGTTAGGAGGAAGAATGGGCGAATGATGCTAGTGATTTTTGGATATTAAGGGAATGCTAAATTCGGAAGGGCTGACAAATTGGTTGAGCAAGATCATGCTAGCAAGGGAGGAAGGATCCCAGCATGGGTCTAGAGTGAGATAAGGGGTAGCTTCGGGCTAAGTGGGGGAGTCCCACCACCTGTAGTTGGATTGTAGGGTTGCGTCCTCATGGGATTGCGGAATTGCCAGTGTATCGGCAAGTTGTTACAGCTACGAGAAAGGAGTGAATCGGTAAGTGAGCATGGCATATGATAAAAATGTGCAAATTGGTCCTATTGGACCAGGGTTAGGCTCTGGAAGACTAAGAATTTGTGCTTAAGACATAGGCAATTTGTAAGGGTAGTGACTCAGTCACGTGCTTCATTGAAGAGCATGTTCATGTGCTAGAAGAGCCTTGGAGTTGATTGTATTCGGGGCCAGCCAGAGTGGGTGACTCTCAGCAGCGGTCTAATGAATTTGAATGTTTGAAACTGTGGTGTGTAAGGGTTCAAGCAGCAGTATGATCTCTGAGGAGAAGGAGACTAGTTGGAGTGTTCTATGTTACTTCAACACGCAGGATAGTGTTGGAAGAGTGAGAGAAATAAACTCCGAGTTGTAGAAAGGTTTACAGGAGGTTGTGAGACGGGTTGTGTAGTTTAGGCAACATGGTCTCGTGAATCAAGGCCACTCGGGACGATTGAGGGTTGAGTTGCTATGAGTTGAAAGGAGATACTATTATCTTTGAGGCAATTAAAGAAGATTAAGAGAAGATGGCTTGGTTAGCCATGAGGAAACGGTGCATGTTCGGTAGTGATCAGTTCCTTCGGTATGATTGGGCATGTGTATGGTTTGTACAGATGTGTGTGGGGCTTGCCGGACATCGTAATAGATTTCAGTAGGAAGCATTCAAGTGCTATGGCCTGTCAGGTGTAGGCGGATCCCGGAAGGTTATGGTGGTTCAGTCCACTATTTTAGGATTTGCATGTATTATGATGATGAGAACTCACTTGTATGCCGCTATGGTTCTCATGAATTGAGGCAAGTGAAAGATTTCTATATGTGGTGAAGGGTTCACCTTATTAGTGGTTCAGGAGTAATGATGGAATTCCTATGCCATCCCTTATCAGCACGTTAGGTGTAGTAAGCATTATGTACTGGAAGTAAGAATTGAGATTTATAGTTCGGTGTTGACAAGGATGTCACGTGCTCATAGGAGCAAGAGCAAAGGATTTGAATGTTTAAGAATAAGCTGATGTTGTCTTCAGTGTCACCTGAGATCGGTGTTGGGTGAAAAGAGGCTTTGTATCCTGATTACGTGTCATTAAATAGTTTTGCAGCCTTAGGGTGGTCGGTAGTATGGATGTGCATACTGGCTACCTGTGTGAAAAGTCATGGGAGCGTGACCACGGGAAGATTATGTAAGTGTGACTTGTAGTCACCTGATTGATTGAAGATTTGAACCAAGTATAAGGAAATGCAATGTTGCTTAATTGAGAATATATGCCTTAAAGGCGTTTTGTCCAGTTGGTTGTGGATTTTGGGGTGTTTGTCCCTGCTATGATGATCGCTCTTGTGTATTATGAAAAAAAAGTGGGTTATTACGGACCCAGGCAAGGGTATCAGCCTAGTTCAGTGCGAGCAGAATCGACTTGAAGTGAATGAATGGATTTTAATAAGACTATGGGCTTCATGCGAGCCAGATGTGTTCATTTCTGTATAGCGCTCCTCAAGGAGGGTTATTGGGATATCAGGTGTTGTCCCATCTTCGTCAAATCCACATGATATTAAGATTGTGTTGTGCGTGTGTGAAACGGCTCGATAAATTCTTATGTGTTGAGATTCCACGTGGCGATGATGTTAAGTGAGCAGAATTGCTCTTGAGATTCAGATTATAAATCGCACCTTAGAGGTGCTTGAGTTTTGTGGCATATGGCTCTATCAGTCCACCCGGAATGGTATTATGCACTCAGCGTGCTTGTGACCGATGTCAGTAAATTGTAATAGTGAGCAATTCACCTCTGTGTATATATATTTCTTATGTAAATTCTATGATGGGATCGGGTGGCACGCCGCCACAGGTATGTTATTTGGATCGGGTTGCGCGCCGAAACAGTGTGATGTTGAGAAAGACTCCTATAATGATTATTCTTGTGTTTTACTTCCTATTTCTTTGAGGAAAGTTCATATTTATAGCGTGAGTCGGGTAGTCCCTTTCTGATGTCGTTTCCTTATGTGTCGTGTTCGAATTGTGGCCTATTGGCGCATTGTGACGTCGTGTGATACTGTTGGTTATGCCTGGGGTGATTGGTTATCTGAGCAGTTCATTCTGGGTGAGACGAGATTTATAAATTTGGGATCGGTGTGATCGGTGCAATGAGATAATGATCTAAGTTTAGAGAAAAGATTTCAACGTGTGGTTAACTCTACAGATGATTATGAATTTCCACACATCTCCTGTGTTGTATTTATATCGTCAGCGTTATAGCAGAATATATGAATGTATCTTATAAGGTGCCTTGAGAGCATCAAATTCGCAGAATTCTGGCTATTAAGGTTCAGGGAGCGTTATTGTGGTCAGATGATGGAACATGCAGTGTATGGTGATGATTCAGCAAAGATACGCAGTTGTGTTCTGGTGCCTCGTGTTGTAGTTGATACGGTGTTCAAATATTAGAATCAGGCATGGCAGAGAATTTCAGGTGTTGGAACCGAGTTCGGAACATATTGTATGAATAAGAAGAGGATATCTTCAGATTTGATCAAGCTTATGTGCTCAACTAGGTTGTGGTAGCATGGGCAGGTGCACAATGTGTTAAACAGTGATTTCAGAAAATTCTGGGGCAGTTCTTGGCACGTTCGAGGACGAACGTCTGTTTAAGTGGGGGAGAATGTAAAGACCCGACCGTTCGTTTTGAGATCCAGCACATCCTTCAGCAGTTGGGAGTCACGAACAACTTCATTTCAGGTATATTGACTTGTGCATATGGCCGGAATTGAAATTCAGGAAGATCGGAGTTGAATTTAAAGGAAAATTCTCATTTCGGAAGTCTTAAGTTGAAGAAATCGAGTAAGGCTGGGATTTTGAGTAAACGACCTCGGAATCAGGATCCGAAGGTTCCAGCAGGTTTGTATGATGATTTCAGACTTGGGCGTATGTCCGGAATGGGTTTTGGATAACCCGGGAGCAGTTCAACGCATATTGTGGAAAGTCAGTATTTTAAGGAAATTTCCTAAGTTTGACTTGAAGTACATTTCAACTATATTGATGTCCGTTTGGGATTCTGAGTCTAGAAATAGCTCCGTATGGTGATTCTGGAGTTGGGAGCGCGATTAGAAGTGAATTCGGATATCCGGAAGTCAATTTAAGGTCATTTGGCTAAAGATAGAAAATTGAAGGTTTTTGAAGAATTCGACCGGAAATGGAAATTTTGGTATCGGGGTCGGAGTGCGATCCGGAAGTTGGAGCAGGTCCGTAATGTCGAATATGACTGGTGTGCAAAATTTGAGATCAATCGGACGTGAAAGTTAGAAATTTCAAAGTTCATAGAGTTGGATTTTAGTGCGATTCGTGATTTCGGCGTTGTTTTTGATGTGATTTGAAGCCTCGAGCAAGTTCGTGGGGTGTTAAGGGACTGAGTCGTGTGTTTGGACGGGGTCCCGAAGGCCTTGGGTGTGCTTCGGGGTGGTTTTGGGTTGAATTATTGTTGCTGGTTTTCTGGTGCTAATGGTGTTCTATGCGATCGCAGCCTTTGCTTTGCGATTACAGAGAATGAATTGAGGGGCAGTGGTTTTGTTCTATGCGATTGTGGATTTTGGTGTGCGATCGCGGAGAAGGTCTGGGCAGAGCAGTGCGATCGCAGGACTGCTACTGCGTTCGCAGAAGAGAGCGAGTGAGGGTACTGGAGATGACCTGTGCGACCATAGGTCTGTTGGTGCGATCGCGGAGGAGGATCCTGGGTGGCCTGTGCGATCGAAAAGGCTCTCCTGCGATCGCAGAGAAGGCTTGTGCTGGGCAGAATGATATTTAGCGGGTTTTGGCCATTTTAACTCATTTTACATATGCCATGGACGGATTTTGAGAGCATTTCAAGGAAGATTTCAACCAAGCTTCAGAGGTAAGATCATTCTACTTATTTCCAAGTTGAATACAAGATTATATCATGGATTAGAACATGAAAATTAGGGAAAACTTGTGGAACAATTATCATTTTGAAGAAAACCTAGAAATTTGGAAATTTGAATTATAGCCAAGAATTGAGCATGAATAATTGAGTAAAATGTGTAATTGAATTAACAAAGCTTCGGGTAGGGATTTTCTTCAAGAATTTTCGAGGATCGGGCACGTGGGC
This sequence comes from Nicotiana undulata, assembly GCA_005239495.1. Taxonomy (NCBI): domain Eukaryota; kingdom Viridiplantae; phylum Streptophyta; class Magnoliopsida; order Solanales; family Solanaceae; genus Nicotiana; species Nicotiana undulata. The sequence goes on from ML278046.1 coordinate 158,815, forward strand.
CCGAGGGCATTTTGGTCATTTCATTGAGCCGGGCGGAGAAACTTTGTAATTTGAATTGGTTATGATCTATTGAGTATATTTTCATTTAATTAACGTTATTTGGATAGTTTGGGAGCATTGCGCATCAATTTTTAGTCGTCGTAGAGGCTTGGAGTCCGGTGATGGATCTTCGGAGCGAGGTGAGTCTCCTTTCTAACCTTGTAAGAGGGAACTGTCCCCATAGGTGTTCTACATGCTGTGTGTAATTGTTTGTGGGGCTTACGTACGCACCAAGTGATGAGAGTCCGTACGTAGCGGCTATTATTGTTATGTCCGGGTAGTTAGGCCCCACATCATGCCTTGTGTTCTTCTTGTGATCAACTTTATGTTATGAAATCCTGCTATGTGTAGTTTTGTTTCTCTGAGATTTACGGAAATAAAGAATAAAATGAAAGGAATTGTTTTACGGAAAATAAAATGAAAAAAATTGTTTTACGGAAATAAAGAATAAAATGACAGGAATTGTTTTACGAAAAATAAAATGAAAAGAATTGTTTTACGGAAATAAAGAATAAAATGAAAGGAATTGTTTTACGGAAAAATAAAATGAAAAGAATTGTTTTACGGAAAAATAAAATGAAAAGAATTATTTTACGGAAATAAAGAATAAAATGAAAGGAATTATTTTACGGAAAATAAAATGAAAAAGGATTGTTTTACGGAAAATAATATGAAAGGGATTGTTTTTACGGGAAGTAGTATGAAAGAAATTGTTTATGGAAAGTATTATGAAAAGGAATGAATATTGTGTGTGCATGTGACCGCTTCGCAATTTACATTCCGCGAGCGATGTGTGATTTTCCCCACTCTTATATTTGTAAAATATATGGGATCGGGCCGTCACAATCTCACGGACTAACTACTATAATACTAAATACAAGTCTGGAATGAAAGTACAACACTATCTTGGAAATAAAGGAGAAAGACAATGAAGCGGTAAAGGAAAGAAGCCTCGGGATCCACGAACGCCAGTGTATAGCTCGAAGCTCTGACGTGGACTGAAGGTATCTCCTTCAGAACGCTCCACGGGGTCCGGTAGCAGCATCTGCACAACACAAGGAAGTGCAGTGTAGTATCAGTACAACCGACCCCATGTACTGAGTAAGTGCCAAGCCTAACCCCGGCCGAAGTAGTGACGAGGCTAGACTTAGCATAATACGATCACCTGTCCTAGTCTAAGCAGATATATGTACAAGAATTAACCGATAATGAAAACAAGTATGATCAAATAGAAGAGATATGGGAACAAATAGGGGAAAAATATTAACGGGGCAGCAATAATATCGGAACTTAAACGATAAAATAAGATATGGAGTGTACATGCTGGGGATACAGGAAAAACAACATCTAATTCATAACGGTACAGTGAGAATGCGGCTGGAAAGTAAAAACAGAAACCGAAGAAACAGCTACCGATATGCGGGAATCAATCAAATAACAGAGCACGGCATGTCCCCTCGTGCATATATAATAATATCAACATTCCGCACGACATGTCCCCTCGTGCATAACAATAACATCACCCCTCTTCCTTACGAGAACAGTATAATTATCAATGGCAAGGAAATTTCAATATAATAGAAATGCAAGACAATAATGCTCAACGAGGGGGTACATATCAATATTAAACACACAATTGCCTGGCAAGGGTCTCAGCTATACCAATCTCAACAGAGTATCTTTGAAAACAAATATTCATCCTCAACAGCAATTTACGTCTCATTCTTTCACCACAACCAACAGCATACTCTTACAAATAATGGCAATTTCATAATATAAAAGACATGGAAGAAAAGCTACGATTGCTATCATGTTAGACTCACGGTCATGCTAGAATCTCATCACATAGGTACTCGTCACTCTACCTATGCAACGAACATGATTAACAAGTAAACACGTAGCAAACAATACCTATTCCCTCACCGGAGTTAGGCAAGTCACTTACCTCAGGTCCAAAATAGAGCGATCAACCCTCTAACACCGCCTTTCCTTTATAATCCGGCTCCAAAACGATATTATTTAGACATATTCAACTCAAGGATATCAATAATGACTCAATAACTCAAACCCATAGCCTAATTACCCATTTCTAACCATTCTTCCTAAAATTCCAAAATTTGACCCCGGGCCCACGTGGTCGAAACTCGAGGTTCGGACCAAAACCCGATCACCCATATCCCCATGATTAAGAATATAGAATTTGTTTTAAGATTCGACCCCAAATTGGGGTTGAATCACCAAAAAATCCCAAAACTTAAGTTCTACCCAAAAGCCCCAATTTTCTAATTGATTTCATGAGTTTAAGCCTAGGTTTCTAGTGATCGGGTTTTGGTTACGAAGTTACGAGGTTACGAACCTTACCCGAGTAGCAATAGAGGAAAATGGACTCAAGGCTCGCTAATGGAGGTTGGGGATCGAGGAGAGGGCTGAACTTTGAAGAATTCCCGTGCAAGTGTTCTGTTTT
>ML278047.1:0-58814 GCA_005239495.1 Nicotiana undulata
AATACGTTAATAAAATCTCTCGGTACGTCATAAGGCCATTATGCCTTTGATTAATATCATGAAATAAATTTTACCAACTTACATATTTCTGAGACCCATGAACAGATGATAGAGTAATATGACACATGGAAGAATAAGAATATACACATTTCTCGCATTTCTACGAATAGAGTATTTACGGAAGTTGTACATTTGTCTCGTTTCGTTTGCATCGAATGGATCATGCCAAAAGAAAGAAGAGATGACCTTAACATACCTGGGGTAGGGAAAAATTCGTATGCTATTCTTGAAAAAGGTTGCACCGTACCCCTTTAGAACCACAAAATTTACACGTTGTTAAGCTTCCAATAATTTCTCGCTGAATTGTTGGTTGGAAAACATTTGTTGAAGCTTGCTAATCGTTCTGGATTTAAAATGTTTGGCTGAAAGCTATTCTGTAAAAATGGATAAAATTTGGGTTTTGGTTGAAGGGATCTTTTAAGTAAGATTGATTATGATTCTAATGGGTAAGTCTTTTGTGTATATGAAAGGTCTTTAAAAAGGAGTGAAATGTGACATTATGCCACCTAATCCAAAAAATGACTAAGAGTCATTGTTTGGAAGTGGTATGGCTGCCACATTATTTTGGGGGTGAAGTTATTAATCTTTATTCCCTTAATAATTAATTAGGTAATGTCTCGTTATCCGATAATTAATCAATTACCTGAATATTTAAGAATTGTCTTAAATTATTTAAAATTTTACTTATTTTTATATACTTTATACAGCATATTATCACGATCATATGGTACCTTTTATGGTACTAGTCTATAAATATCGGATATTATCGCTCGACCCGTATTTTATCCCAAATCGGCAACCTTCAACGAAACTCATTTTCTTTAATTCGTGTACCCTTTATCCGCAATGATACTTACTTATCACTTGTTATAATTAGCGTAAATACGTTAATCTCAAGATAATCTCATCCCCAAGTCTATGTCAATTAGCGGAAGACAAAACGTTTACATACAAAATGCGGGATATAACATAACACCTCGTTTTCGAGCTTTCATCAATTTATTTATAGCACACTTTCACGTATAAAAATATGGGGTGTAACATCATTTCCCCCTTTGAAAAATTTGTCCTCGAATGTTGTCTGATGCACTTATCATTGTCATAGCCTATAGTCCTTGCAAATACTTTAGTGCTCTCCTTGCCATCCTAGGCAACTGTTCTGTGAATAAATCCAAAGGCCAGGGCTTTCCCTCCTTTAGGCCTCTTTCTCACACCACGACTTATGGTCGAAATCCTTCTAGTCTCGTAACTGTTGCTACCTTCTATCATGAAACATGTACGACTATGACCTTTTAAGTGCGCTCATGCGTCTCTTCTTTCCTTTTTCCTCCGATTTTTAGCCATTACTAAAGTTTTTCGCTCGTTATTTTGTCGGACTTACGAATATTGCTATATCTTATTTCACATACCCGGTTCTCCATCTGTATGACTTTACTGCATCTAAGTAGGTCATACTATACCATAACTCTTACCTCGATTTCTCGTTACTGAGGGCTGTTACCAAATTCCAGGTTACTTTCATTGCTTATCCAATATGTATAAATCTATGTCCTTTAATGCTTCCACATTACTATTCATATTAAGAATAATGGCCTAATATTATCTGATACTTTATAACTTTTATCCATCCATTGTTGATTCACCTCAATATTGATCTATAATCTACCCTTGATGACTTACCCTTTTATGTTACACTGTCGCTAGGGTTCACGTTTCATCCGGGAACAACTGAAATGATTAGACTGATCCATCTAGGGCGATACCATTGTCACGCCACAACCATGGGGGACGCGACTGGCGCTTAACCGAGTGAAACCAGTCAAGCAAGCCTGATTAGCCTTTCTACACGACTCGTTTACTTCTCGAGATTATGGCACAAAATTGTTTACCGAGTTAGCAGGAGACAAATCAAAAGCATACATTCATGATATTAACCCATTCTTTCTTATGTACCGATACCAACATTTGGGTCTACCAAAAACATACATACTAATTAAAATATTTAAGAGATAGGATTATAGTTACGTGTTAACCCAACAACTACCCCAAACATACACGACCCACATAAGTGTCTACGGAGCCTCTAAAGTGAAGGAAATGAAACATAGTTCTGCCGGCGACAAGGCCCCGACTATAACTTGAAATAGAATAACATATACAAAAGAGAGCAACATATGTTTACACACGGCCCCAGGAGGAAATGGGGCTCACCAAAACTGGTCTAAGGAGGAGGAGAGGGCACCAATATCGACGCTCGACGCTACCAGCTACAGAGCCACCTACATCCATAAGATGATGTAGCGCCCACGGCTAAAGGGACATTAGTACCATTGAATAGTACTAATATGTATGAAAAAACTCTACTCTAGATAGAATAAACATCAAACATGTAGTAATACAATTAGAGACACCAAATAACAATTCACAAAAATAGGGGAAACACAAACCATGTTTTCTTATCCCGTTTTGCCATCTTTTGGATAGTAGTTCTTTAAAGACAAGTGCCACAATTTTAAGATACCACTATTTCGTTCGCACACAGAGTCTGGTCTCTGCCCGACCGGCTAAGCCATCCCAAGTGAGACATTACAGCATCATAGTTTCATAACCACCACCGTGACGTTATCACACGGAATCCGGTCTCCGCCCGACCGGCTAAGCCATCCCAAGTGAGACATTACAGCATCATAGTTTCATAACCACCACCGTGACGTTATCACACGGAATCCGGTCTCCGCCCGACCGGCTAAGACATCTCATTTGAAACAGTGAGACGTTACCAATATCATAATTTCGATGCGATTATCACCATGTGTACAACATGGAGTCCGATCCCGGCCCAATCAGCTAAGCTATCATCTCTATGGGATATACCACATCAATTTAATCCTTTAGTACACATTCTTCTCATCATTTATTATATAGGTCTTGGCACTTGGGCATATTTAACCCTTTTATGTTACATTCCTCTCTTCAACCATGTCATAAACTCATCTTTCACATTAACTAAAATCATCACATAAGAGGAGTCGTACACATAGAAGAAGAAAGAACATGGTGATCACAATTCATACTTTCAAATAGCATAAAGGCATGGTAGTGACATAGAACAGCATGAAAGCAAGAATTTCTCCACTTAACACATAGAACCCATTTACTCTTTAGAGAATCAAACAAGGGAATTCATACCGTATATTTTAGCACCAACGATTTTAATCTATGAAGATTAGAGTTAGCCATACATACCTCGATTTGGGGTTTTCCTTAATTCCTACCACAATCTACCAGACTCTTTTAGCACCTTCAATCTAATTCACAATGTAGCACAATTGAACCCATAATTAGGAATAATGATCATGGATTGAGCTTACTTGATCATTGTATCAAACACTAGGTGCTCATTAAGATTGCATGGTCCCCTTTTTAGTGAAAGATTACTCTAACCCATTTCCCTTTACTAGTTTAGGGTTACTTGATTACATGCAAGTACGGTTTCCATCCCCATTCCCATGAACTAACCTATTAATGGTCCATTTTAACTAAAATCTAGAAATTAAGGTTGGTGTGGTAGAAGCTTACCTCTTAGAGGGAAGCAATTGGTGTCCTACTTGATTAGTTCCAAGCTTGAATGGTGATGGAGGATCAATTTGAGGGAGTTGGGGCCTTCTCTCTCTAGAACCCACTCTCTTCTCACTCTAAATTATCAGAACAAATTGCTAGAAGATGGGTTATGTGTGTTATATAGGGTTGGGGGTCGGGTTTTAAAAATTAGAAAATAGATGCCCAGATGCAGGTTTGCAGTCCGAAATGCGATCGCATTTTTGTTATGCAGTCCGCAAACCTGCTGCATAACTGGTCTTCAACTAGGCAAAAGAAAAAGGGAATTGCCCAGGTTTGCAACAACTATGCGGTCCGCATACCTGTTATGCGGACGCATATTGCACCGCATAACTCCCTCCAAAAAACTCAAACGCAAATATGAGATGAACTATGCGGTCCGCATACCCAAAATGCGATCGCATTTTGGGTCGCATAGTTTCCCTCAAAATAGACAACAGTCTGTCCAACTATCCGGCCATTATGCAGTCTGCATATCTGATATGCGACCGCAGATATGCATCCCTTCACGAATATTTTCCTCAAGTCCGCAGATATAACGACATAGGGACCTAATCGGGCGTCATTTTGGTTGAGGATTTTATGGGTCTTTACAACCATGCTTTCATAGCCATATCTCACAGCATCCCAATGTGATTCACCTTATGTGGGTATTTTAATCATGTCCAATTCATGAGATCCCTTTCTTTTCTTCGTCAGATCATTACTCAATCAAAGGCACAAATATCATCCTTTGTTTATCACAATTATACCCTTATTCTATTACCAGGGCAGCACTCCAACTCTTCTAAATGCTATTAGTATTAGACTCCTTTGATTTCATTCAGGCTATAGTGAGCTTTGTATAACTTAATGAAACCACATGCTCTTCTTGTTTTCATGGGCTTAATTCTGAGGACTTATCCATTTTCGTTACCTTCTCACTTGCCCGTTCTTATCCTTACTCCTGTTTTCTAGAACCTTGTCGCTTTACCATACAATAGTTTCCGACCTACACGTATCTATTTATATTAATTGCAACCTTTCAACTTTCTTGCATCATAGTCGGGGAATTATTCTCACCCGCATCATTCAATTGGGAATCAATGGCCACTCCTGGGGTGGCATTGGCCTGTTGTTCAAGTCGTGCTTTCTTCCTGGGTGCCATTTACTGAAAGTTAAAACAATGCACGAGTTAAAGAAAGACAACCTCACTTTTCACTCCATCGCACGATACAAACTAACAATGAAGGGTAGTATTCCTAAATGACAAAGCAGCCCCCTAATTATAGATGTGGTCGACAACACACCGATAAGAAGGGCTCTACTAAACCCGGCTCCGAGACATCCTATGACACTTAAAAACCTGGCTCTGATACCAAGTTTGTCACGCCCCAACACTGGGGGACGCGAACGGCGCTTAGCCGAGTGAACCCAGTCAAGCAATCCTGCTTAGCCGTTCCTACCTGACTCATTTACTCCCCGAGTTTATAGCATAACATTGTTTATTAAGTTAGCAGGAGATAAATCAAACGCATACATAGATGATGTTAGCCCATTCTTTCTTATATACCGATACCAACATTTAGGTCTCCCAAAACATACATACTGATTACCATATTTAAGAGATGGGATTACAATTACGAGTTAACCCAACAACTACCCAAAACCTACATGACCCACATGAGTGTCTACGGAGCCTCTAGAAATAAGGAAAATGGACATAGTCCTGCCGGCGACAAGGCCCCGGCTATACCTTGAAATAGAACCACATATACAAAAGACAGCAACATAGATTTACACACGGCCCCAGGAGGAAATAGGGTTCACCAGAACTTCTGTAAGGAGGAGGACATGGCACAACTATCGACGCTACGCGCTACCAGCTACAGAGCCACCTACATCCATAACAATGTAGCGCCCCCGACAAAAGGGACGTTAGTACCATTGAATAGTACTAGTATGTGTGAACAAACTCTACTCTAGATAGAATAAACATCAAACATGTAGTAACACAATTAGAGACCTCATATAACAGTTCACAGAAATAGGGGAAACACAAATAGGAGTCACCAAGTTTTCTTATCCCGTTTTTCCATATTTTGGTTAATAGTCTTTTAAAGCCAAGTGATATTATTATTAATATACCACCGTGTCGTTGTCACATGGAGTCCGGTCTCTGCCCGACCGGCTAAGCCATCCTAAGTGGGACATCAATATACCACTGTGTCGTTATTACATGGAGTACGATCTCCGCCCAATCGGCTAAGCCATATCATTTGAACCAGTGGGAAATCATCATTATCATACATTCATTATTACCACCGTGTCGTTATCACACGAAGTTCGATCTCTGCCCGATCGGCTAAGCCATCCCACTCAGAACAATGAGACATCATCAATATCATACTTACATAATTACCACCATGTGTACATCATGGAGTTCGATCTCCGCCCGATCGGCTAAGCCATCTCACTCTAGGACATAACCATATCATTTTTAAATATTTTAGTTCACATCTCATATCATATTAATCCTTTAGTTCACATTTCTTGGCACTTGGGACTATTTAACCTTTTTAGGTTACATTCTTTTCTCCAACCACATCATATATTCATCCTTCACCTCGACCAAAGCTATCACATAAGAGGAGTCGTACACATAGTAAAAGAAGGAGCATAGTGATCACATTTCATACATTCAAATAGCATAATGACATGTTAGTAACATAGAATGACATGAGAGCAAGAGTTTCGCAACTTAACACACAAAACCCATTTACTTTTTAGAGAATCAAACAAGGGAATTCATACCGTACATTTTGGCACAAGCGGTTTTATTCTATGATGATTAGAGTTAGCCATACATACCTCGATTTGGGGTTTCTCTTTAATTTTTACCACAATCCACCGGACCCTTTTAGCACCTTCAATCTGATTCACAATGTAGCACAATTGAATCCATAATTAGGAATAATGATCATTACTTGAGCTTACTTGAGAATTGTATCAAACATAAGGTGCTCATTAAGATTGCATGGTCCCTTTTTAGTGAAAGATTACTCTAACCTATTTCCCTTTACTAGTTTAGGATTACTTGATTACATGCAAGTACGGTTTCCATCCCCATTCCCATGAACTGACCTATCCATGGTCCATTTTAACTAAAATCTTGAAATTAAGGTTGGTGTGGTAAAATCTTACCTCTTAGAGGGGATAAATTGGTGTCTTTCTTGATTAGATCCAAGCTTGAGTTGTGATGGAGCATCAATTGGAGGGAGTTGGGACCTTCTCTATCTAGAACCCACTCTCTTCTTACTCTAAATTATTAGGAAATGGCTAAAAAGATAGGGGATTGGTGTTATATAAGTCCGGGGGTCGGCCTCTAAAATTAGAAAATGGGTGCCCCAATACAGGTTTGCGGTCCGAAATGCGATAGCATTTCGGTTATACGGTCCGCAAACCTGCCTCATAACTGGTCTCAACTGGGCGAAAAGAAAAAGGAAATTGCCCAGGTATGCGGCAACTATGCGGTCTGCATACTCATTATGCGGTCGCATAGTGCACCGCATAACTCCCTCCACAAAACTCGAGTGCAAATTTGCGACGAACTATGCGGCCCGCATACACGAAATACGATCGCATTTTGGGCCGCACAGTTGCCCTCAAAATGGACAGCAAGTTGTCCAGCTATGCAGCCATTATGCGGTCCGCATACCTGATATGCGACCGCATAGTGGACCGCAGATCCTCATCCTTTCACAAAACATTTCCTCTAAGTCCGCGGGGTAATTTTCAATCCTAAAGGTCAGCTCACCGCGAAGAATTTCTATAGATATAACGACATAGGGATCTAATAGGGCGTCGTTTTGGGTAAGGATTTTACGGGTCTTTACATCTAACTCTTCTTTACTCCCCTAGCCAGGCTTTTCGATACCTAGACCATAGGCTGGAAAATATGCTACTGACGATGCCGCTATTATTCCTCGGTACTGAATCCCTGCGCTTTTAACCTTTTATCAGAAGTATCAACTATTCACAACCTTCTACACTTGAATATCTCGTACGTTGTTCACCTTTACCTTACATTAAAATTTCGCATCACATCTTCTATATCTTTCACGACTTCCTTTCTACATAGGTATAATTTACATCCACAACTTGTAGCTCTATTATAACACTTGCACCTCTCGTGCATACACAACCCGGTGGGAGATTCATACTGACTTCTTATGAGGCTGATACTTTTCTAACTGACTTTATCATAAAGTCGTTATAGAATATGGCTATTGTACTATCTCTCTTGTACCTCTGATATTAATAGTGATTCTGTAATGTTCTCAATTATGATGTCTATAACTTTCTGGGTCCAATAAGTAGACTCCTAATTTATTTAGTTGATGTAACTCTTTAGTTTCCTCTTCCTTCTGATCATCTTTTATGTAGGCTTAAGCTATCTTCTGATATGCGGCTTATGGCATTTAGTTATCACTTCAGCCTTTCTTGGACGCTATGGAAAACCATGATAAAATCATCTAATAATTCAATCCTTTGTGTATGACCTGGGCATAATTCTTTCTTTTAACTTATACCGGAGTCTTTTATGGCTGATCATTAATCGAACAATTCATTTCATTCCATTTCAGCTTTCTTCAAATGTTAGCAATTGCTTTTCCTGGTCTTTTTGCCCCCTTTTGCATGCATACTTAGCTTATCTAATTTCTCACACATGCCGAAGTTTTTTTTTGTGCAACTCATATGGTATCGAATATTACTTTTGGTTTTACTTCCCGCTCAATAGCCATGGTATGTGCCACTTTCTTTTGGAGTGCATACAATTTGTAGTGAGACTGTTGTCACACAACCATTTCCTCTTTAGGTCACTGTGCTTTGGTTGAAGCTTTCTTCCTTATTTCCTCAGCTAGTCTTTCACTATAGTACTTAGGGAGTACCCTCTTGCTCTTGTAAAGCTGCGAACTTATTACGTTGTATACTTGACGAAGCTTTTAATGTCCTTCCTTGCCTATAATTATCCGTAGTTGCTTACCTCCACGCTCTTGTGCTTGTAGGGTTACTTCTGAACTAATATTTTGACTATCTTCATAGTGGCACTCTCTTTTATTTATGTAACACTCATACGGTACATTTTTAACTTCCCCAACTCCTATATGGATATATCTCAAATATCACGATGTCATACCTCCGAGGCTGAATTCCCCATATTGAGTTTACTTTGTTTATCTTGCACGATCTACTAACTCGTCCGTAAACTCTTGTTTAGCCATAACTATGTTCTTCCTAAATCAATTACTAACTGCTCTTTGGACCATTCTCATATAAATATTCAGCGTAATCTTTCTTGGGTTATTTCCTTTTGTCTTAACTTACGTCTCACGCAGGCTCCTTATCTATCAATAACATGTCGGATAGGGACCCCTTACTTCCTTTCCTTGACGTTGTGTTTGCATAATGTTCCGGAATCGTGGAATATCTATAGGCTTTGAATAAGTGCAATCTCATCCCTTTTTCATCATTTTTTTATCGCATTCTTCCCTTACCATTCAATAATTACTAGAACCACTTATTTCTGACCTAATGCCACATCACTCTATATTCCCCCCTTTAGGGGAGTATTAAGAGTGGAGGCTACGACGACTTACCTATAGATGTTTTACCTCTTTATCTTTGGCGTCCTTTCACATCATTGGTGACCCTTACTCGCCTTGCGGTAATCCTTCTGTACCAAGGATAACAAAATTCCCTATTCGCGATTGCGACACTTAGTGTAATTGCCACGTGCAGTCCCTTAAGCTTAACTTTGCTCACCTTGCTTACTTTAGGGAAGCCTCTTCCTGAATGACCATTCTTTGAATTTCTCATGAATCTTCTTCTGTTTTCCATTATATTATCGCCGATATGCAATCTAAAATTCTCATGATGCTGACTATTGTCAAATCACTCAATCCCTAATTCATATTCTGTTTATCTTGTTCACCTGCCCAGACTGATTTCTATTACTCTGGGATCTAACTTTTTCCTTCTGGTAATCATGTTAGAGTCACAAATCATATAACTCCATTTGTGGGAAATTAATGATTTTGTTGTTGTTGTTATATGTGTGTGTGTATATTCATGCAATGTTCTTGAACAAAATATATTCTTTCCTTTTGTAAGAACTCTTTCTTAGGAAGTGTCGTGACGGCACTAGTCTCTAAGAGTAGGTGAGCCTAACAGTTGCGGAATAACTGAACAAAGACAAAATTAACAACTAAACCTTAACAACATCATGTATAAATAAATCTTGAAACTGCCGCTCGACATATACAAGTAAAACTAACAAAATTGAGTATAAACATCTCCCAACCACCCGGTAGTCACAAGTCACAAGCTCTAAGGAATGGTTCTAAGTGTCTCTATACATCCGTATCTAGGTAAAATAAAGAAGAAACAACATAAACGGGATATAGGGGGACTCTGAGGTCTGCGGACGCTAACAGATATACCTTGAAGTCTCTGAAGAGGTGGCAAGTATGCTCAACTAATAGAAGGGCTGGTAAGAGGTACCTGGGTGTACCCACAAAACATGTGCAGAAGAGTAGCATGAGTACATGTGATGACCCAAAGGTGTCATCTTATTAATTTAGACTCCATTCCAGGCTCCTAAGCCTTCAAAAGACTAATTTTTAATTTTTTCAATTTGCGTGCGCAGTCCAGGCGTGAATCCGTAAAGCGTTTATTTGAAAATACGAGAAATAGAAATTTCTAGAGTTAAAATTTGGTTTTAGTTGACTTTGGTCAACCTTTTGGGTAAACAGACCTGAATCTATATTTCAAAGATATCGGGAGGTCCGCAGTAAAATATGAGATTTGGGCATATGCCCGGAATTGAATTCCAAGGTCCCTAGCCGTAGAAAATAATTTTTGAAGAAAATTGTTTTGCTGGTTAATTCAAGAAATAAAGAAACGAAATAATATGTGAAATTTACGATATCAGGCACGTATTTTGGTTCCGTAGCCCGGAACAAATTGTTATGTTTTCTAAGTCCTATCTGTGAAGTTTCATGAGAATCTGCGTTGATTTGGTGTAATTCGGACATCAGGTTGAAAAGTTAGAAAAATTAAGTGTTCTTGGGAAAATCATGAGTTTTGAGGTTAAATCCATAGTTTTGATGCTATGTTGATGATTTGGTCGCACGAGCAAGTCCTTATGATGTTTTTAGACTTGAGTGCATGTATGGGTTGAAGCCCCGAGGGCTTGGGTGAGTTTCAGATGGGTTTAGGCTACGTTGCGCTTGTTTTAGATGCTTCATCGTTGTTTCTTAAGGCATACAATGACACCACGCTAAGAAAATGAACTCCAAATTTAGCTTTTATTGAACCACTAGATCCGTATCGTAATTACAGAGCCATAGGAAAAAGAATCATCGAATTTAGACATCGTATGAAGAAGTTATGCTCATTTTAGTGATGGAAAAATATTGTTGGTTGGATGTCGCAAATGCGAACTCCGGGTCGCAAATGCGACATCCGCAGCCTATAAATGAGCTTTTTGACGGGATTTTCACCCATTCTTCAATTCTCTCAAACCCTAAGCCTCCATAGGCAATTTTTCAAATACCCAAACTTCTCCAAATCATTGGTAAGTGGTCTTTAACTAATTCCTTTCATTCCTTAACAATTTTTAACAAGATTTCAACAAAACATCTAGAGTTTTCATGGTAAAAAATGGGATTTTTGGGTAGAACTTAGGAATTTTAAAATTTTGGGAATTGGACCTCGAATTGAGGTCGGATTCAAATACCAATTGTATATCCGTGTTCGGGGGTGATTGGTTAAACGGGTTTTGGTTCGAACCTCGAGTTTAGACCAAGTGGGTCCGGGGTCGATTTTTGAAATTGAATAGGAAAACCATTGCTTTTCAATAAAGATGATTCCTTAAGGCTAGGATTGATAACACTGAACCAATTGTGATTAGGTTCGAGCAGATTAGAAGCAAATTCTAAAGGAAAGGCAGTGCAAGAACAGTGAATTGCTTGTGAGATCGAGGTAAGTGTTTGGTCTAACTTTGGCTTGAGGGAATAGGAGTCCCCACTTGTTTTGTATGTGAAATGCATGGGTGTGGTGTATAGGTGAGGTGACGAGTATCTATGCACCACCCAATTTGCCTGTTAAGCATGATCCTTTCCCCGTTCCCAACTTAATTGGTTTACTTAATTGTTTTATGACTATTTGATGTTGTTACCTTGTTGTTAAACATTGTGGTGGTTATTTTGTAAAGAGTATTGGTTGTTTATTGGGTTTCCTTGTGGGACAAACGATTGATCAGTTTGGTGTTGTTTTATGAAGTTTAGATATATACCTTGATGTTCCTGTGATATATTGTTGAAAGAGAAATATTGTGAAAGGCTTGGCCTGAATTGTGAAAACTTCATAAATTAATATAAGGTTGTGATGTGTTGTTGAAACAAAAATGTTGTGAAAGGCTTGGCCTGAATTGTGAAAGCTTCATAAATTAATATAAGGTAATGATATGTTTGGTGGGAGCGGGTTGCACGCCGCAACAAAGGTGTAATAAGGCTGGACAGGTGGGATCGGGTTGCACGCCGTAACATGAGCGATAAGGGTGATATATGTAGGGAGGAGGAATAAGGGTGGACACGTGGGATCGGGTTGCACGCCGCAACAAAGGTGTGATAAGGGAGGACACTTATGATTTACTGGATTTCATGAAGAAAAAAATGAAAAAATAAATGTTTTTACTGAATTTCAAACGATGTTTTACTGGGTTTTCATTGAAAATTCAAGGATTTGAGACTTACAGATTTGGAAAAGTTAAAAAAATTTATTTTACTATTTTCATGATTTTGGCAATACTTTCATTCAAAGTTAAAGTTTTGAAAATTTGGAAATTTCTGAGAATTGGTTATAGTTGAGGCCTGAAAGAAGCGGTTGTGTTATTTTAATATTATTGCAGTACTTGAATTTGTTGGTTTAGATTTCCTACTTGCTTTGTATATTAGTATCACAGGTTTATTGTTAAATCCCCGCCTCATCACTACTTCAACGGGGATAGGCTCGGCACTTACTCAATACATAAGGTCGGTTGCACTGATACTACACTCTGCACTCTTTTGTGCAGTTCCAGGTACTGGTCAGTGTTAGGAGAATTAGTAGCTGATGTCATTACTCGTAGACACAAGGTAGATCTGCTAATGTCCGCAAATTCTTGAAGTCTTCACTTATTTTCGGACACTGTTTTACTTCTTTCAGAAACAAATATATAATTTTTTCAGCCCATTATTTGTAGTTTTCTTAGTAGTTCGTGAATTGTGACACCAGATCCAGGGTAGTTATGAAATTAGCATTAGTTGATGGCTCTTCTGTTACTTTGAATATTAAATCTTAATTGCATTTATGGAGAAGTATTAGATTTTGTGTTTAATTGGATTTGTTCATGCGTGTGGATATAAAGTTATAAAGAAAATAATTGTATAATTTCTAATATTGGCTTGCCTAGCAAGTGTGGTGTTAGGCGCCATCACGATCCCTGAAGTTGGGAATTTGGGTCGTGACAAGTTGGTATCAGAGCTCTAGGTTTCTTAGGTCTCACAATTCACGAATACACTTAATAGAGTCTGAAGGATCGGTACGAAGACGTCTGTACTTATCTCAGAGGCTATCAAGTTAGGAACAAACTCCATTTTTATTCTCTTCTACTCTATCGTGAGGTTCTTGTTATCTCCAATACTGATAGAACTCTTTTACTTTCTCGTAAATGGCGGGAATACGTGCTTTTCTTCTGCATACCGACAGAGGATGCAAGAAAACTTTCACTCATGGCACGTGGAAAGTCAAGTGGAAAACAAAACTCAAGGCCTAATTGGGATCAGTTAATTTCGAAAGGGAGCCGCATATAACCTGAGAAACTATTTTGTGAATATAAGAGCAAGTATTCATATGGGATATTGTGTGATAATAGTCCCTGCTTCAACCATTTCTTTTCTTTCAAAACAATCCACAAGTCAGTACGGAAAATAAATCATGTTGTCACTAAACAAGCCACCAAGTCAGCCTGTGGGCACAACCTCAATGTAAACCTTCCATTCCTTCTAAATTAACATAATTATACCCACGCTACAAGACCAATTCTCTGAAAGAAATCCACGGATCTATCTATCATCAAGGAGAGATAAAAACAAGGAGAAAAGATCAACTGGTGATCAAGAATATCACCGCACAAAATAAAACATACCCTGCATAATTTCAACATAACCATCCACACGAGAAACATGCAGTGTAACATAAAAGAAATGTAATAAATAACATGATAAACAGAATACCAATTCACCTAAAAGATAAAAGACAAACTAAGTTGTCAGGGGAACACAAGAACCAAATCCCAACACCAATCTACAAGAAAGTAAAGAAATAGTTACATCCCAAATTACAGTTATTCAAAGAGGCCACCTCAACCTGAGATCTAACAAGTAAAGTAAAAATGATGAACGGTGCCCCCAAGAATACTGCCTCATGTACTCCCCTCGCTGTCAGAATTTGTCACTCTCTCCTCTCTCTCCTCCTCGGACCAGGGAGATGGAACATCATCCTCTTCCTCCGGCTCAGTCGATGGAAATGGCTCCTGAGGCTTCAACACCTTAAAAATCCCCTTCACACCCTTCCACATGCGAGTGAAGAACTTGTCTCTCTTCTTCTCCCTCTTCTTCATTCGGGCATGTGCACCTACCATCTTGGCATGGGAAGTACTCAAGCCACCATGTGACGTGGCCAAATCTGCGTACGCCTTCTCCAGCTGCTTCAAATGAGCCCCCTGTTTCTTCTGATCCTCAAGGTATTTCTTGAAGTCTTTCTGTGAAATATATGCAGAGGGCCCCTCAGATGTTTCCCCCGGTCCCTATGGAAGTAGAGATACCAGCTCGCGAACCTGCCTCATATCCTTAGAAAGCACAGCAAATGGGCCACCAGTGGAGGGAGAAAGCTGGCTAACCTACTTAGCCTGAGGATGCAATCCCACTTTTCTCTTCTTGCTTTTGACAACTCCACCCTCTCCTCTCTTATTCAAGGGGTGGATAGGCTTACCCGGCTCTACCCATTTGTCCCCTGGATCCTCCTCCACCCCAGCCACCTGGAACAATTCAGTAATAAGAGATGGGAATATAAGTGACGTACCACCCATGCAAAGATACTCCTTTAACTCACTGACAACAATCTCTAACTAATAGCAAATTCAAAAAGTCTTCCATTAACATATACTAATTCCAAAAATATTCCGAGCAAATAATAAAATTATAACTTCTCATTTCATGAAAAATTGTATCAAGTGTATTGGGCTCCAAGCACTAACACGTACGATCCAGAATAATATGTACACTGTCGAGAGTCCAGCGGCACGAACCATAGATGCATCTATTCTACTGGTGAGGCATTCGGCCTATTCTACAAGAAGAGGGAATACTTATGAAAATCCTATTTAAAAGCTATTACAAGGCTAATACACAAAGAAGCACAATTTCGATTAACGGTCAAGTAACCCTCCAAAACTCAAGTAACTGAAATTCAGTTTTTACAAATCCCTTATCAAGTTTGAATATAATTTAGGCTCTTTAATTAATAATAGGGTGCAACCATTATAAGTATTTCATGATTTGGGTCCTATGTTGCACGGACATAAGCATAGTTAGTAGTTACGCACGGAGCATAGTTAGTAGTTACGC
The DNA here is from genome assembly GCA_005239495.1 of Nicotiana undulata. Lineage (NCBI taxonomy): Eukaryota > Viridiplantae > Streptophyta > Magnoliopsida > Solanales > Solanaceae > Nicotiana > Nicotiana undulata. The sequence goes on from ML278047.1 coordinate 15,390, forward strand.
ACGGACTCTCGTCACCTCGTGTGTACGTAGCCCACACAATTCGAAGACAATAGAAATTTAAATCACCTATGGGGTAAATTTCCTCTTACAATGTTAGGCAAGAGACTTACCTCATCTCAAAGTTCACTTTCTAGCCACAAATTCACTCTAAGAACCCAACTTAGTGCCGAACAAATCCAAAGCTAGCCAAATATTATAATAACTATAATTAAATGATATGCGCTCGAAAGCTAATATTCAACTATTAGAGTAATTACCCTACCCAACCCAAATTGCAAGATACCTAAAATTCACCCCCAGGCCCACGTGCCCAGATTCCTGAACTTTTTTAAAAGATAATTGTTACCCATAATCTCACAAACTTAAATACATAATTTTAACCCAATTTCATAATCATTTTAGTGGTTAAGTCCCATTTTTATCAAAACCTAGGTTTTCCAACTAAACCCACAATTTCTACACTTTATATGCTAATAATCAACCCAAAATACATGTATTAAACTCGTCTCATATATAAATTACTTACCTCAAAGTGCTAGGTGAAAACCCCTCTTCAAAGAGGTCCAAAAGCACCCAAGGGATGAAAGAAATGAGCTAAAAATGCCTTAGTCCCGACATTAAATGAGCCTCACTGCCTCAACGATTCTTGCTTTTACGGATCCTTGGGCGCATCTGCGGCGCCGCACCTGCAGAAAATCCATCACAGGTGCGGTCCTAGCCCAGGTCACCAGCCTTCTCTTCTGCAGACGGGCTCCCACTTCTGCGAAATCTCGCCGCACCTGCAGTACATGCTTGGCTAGCCTCTTCTCTCTGCCAAAAGCTCGCTCCTGCGAGTGCGCACCTACGAGTGCGCACCTATGGCCAAAACGTCGTAGGTGCGAACACCAGAACTGGGGCACCAACAGCTCTTTCAAGTTCAAACTTGATCCACGCATCGTCTGAATAGGACTCGAGGCTCCTGAGGCCTCGTCCAAACATACCAACAAGTTCAAAATCACAAATCGGACTGACTCGAACCCTCAGAACATTTGAAATATCATCAAAACTTAGGATTACACTCCAAATTTAATCAAATCAACTTATGAACTTTAAGTTCTTCCAACTCACTCTGAACGCGCTGAACCTTGCTTAAACTACTCAAAATTACACCAAATTTTGCGTGCAAGTCTTAAATCACCATACGGAGCTATTCCTAGGTTTGGAATCTGAAGAGGAGCTCGATAACACCAAAACTCACTACAAACCAAATTTAAAGAACTTTAAAACCTTCAATGCACCAACTTTCAACCTTAGGCGTCGAAACGCTCCCGGGTCATCCAAAACCCGACCCGAACACACGCCGAAGTCCAAAATCATCATGCAAACCTATTGAGACCGTCAAATCCTAGTTCTGAGGTCATTTACTAAAAATGTTGACTCAAGTCAAACTTAACTTTTTTAAGAAAATATTGAGGAACTAAGTGTTCCTATTTCAAACCCAAACCTTCCCAAACCCGATCTACCATCCCCGCAAGTCATAAAACAGTAAAATCAAATACGAAGAATCTTATTTAAGTGAATGGATTCTAGAAAGAAAAACGATCGGTCGGGTCGTTACATTCTCCACCTCTTAAACAAACGTTCGTTTTCAAATGGGTCTAGAATCGTACATGGAGTGCCGAATAAGTGAGGATATCTGCTCCGCATGTCCTCCTCAGTCTTTCAAGTCACCTCATCGACTGGTTGGCCCCTCCACTGAACTTTTACCGCATAAATCTTCATGGACCTCAACTGACGAATCTGTATGTCAATAGTGGCAACTGGCTCGTCCTCATAACCCATGTTGTCATCTAACTAAACCGCGTTGTAGTCTAACACACGCGTCCTGTTGGTATGACACTTCCGGAACATAGACATGTGGAAGACCAGATGAACTCCCGATAGACTGGGAGGCAAAGTAAGCTCATAAGCAACCTCCCCAACGCGCCCAAACACCTCAAATGTGCCTATAAACCTTCGTCCCAACTTTCCCTTCTTCCCGAACCTCATGATTCCCTTCATCGACGAGACTTTCAAGAGAACCTTCTTGCCCGCCATAAATGATTAATCACGCGCCTTCTGATCTATGTAACTCTTCTGTCTGTACTATGCTGTGCAAAGTCGCTCCCGAATTAACTTTACCTTTTCCAAGGCATCCTTCACCAAATCATTACAATTTAACTTAGCCTCACTGGGCTCAAAGCATCCGATAGGCAAATGACATCGCCGACCATATAAACCCTCAAACAGAGCCATCCCGATGTTGGCCTGATAACTGTTGTTGTAAGAAAACTCAGCTGAAGGCAAGAATCGATCCCACTGCCCATCGAAGTCGATCACACATGCTCTGAGCATATCCTCCAAGATCTGAACCGTCCGCTCTAACTAATCATCGATCTGAGGATGAAATACTGTGTTGAGATCTACCCGGGTCCCCCACTCACTCTATACTACCCTCTAGAAATGCGAAGTAAACTGAGGGACTCTATCTGATATGATGGAACAAGGCACACTATGCAAATGAACAATCTCCTGGATGTAGATCTGGGCCTCTGAAAAATACGTTGTCACGGCCGGAATGAAGTGTGTTGACTTAGTCAGCGTGTCAACAATGACCCAAACGCATCAAACTTCCTCAAGGTCCGCGGCAACCCAACTACAAAATCCATAGTGATGCGCTCCATTTCCACTCAGGTATAACCATCTGTTGGAGTAGGCCACCTGGCCTCTGATGCTCATACTTAACCTGCTGGCAATTTAGGCACCTCGCTACACACTCAACTATGTCTTTCTTCATATACTGCCACTACTAATTCTTCTTAAGGTCGCGATACATCTTAGTAGCACCTGGATGAATAGAATATCAAGAACTATGTGCCTTCTCCACAATCATCTCCCTCAATCCATTGACATTAGGGACACAAACACTCTTCACAAATCGAGGATAATAACCTGCTCACCCCAAGAATATCTTGATCTTGTTCACCGTGGTAGGACGAGGCCAACTCTGAACTGCCTCAATCTTCTTGTGATCCACCTTACTAGCCTCGCCTGATACAACATGCCCCAAGAATGCTACAGAGTGTAGCCAAAACTCACACTTGGAGAACTTAGCATATAGCTTCTGATCATGCAAGGTCTGAAGCACCACTCTCAAATGCTGCACGTGCTCCTCCATGTTGCGCAAGTAGATCAAAATGTCATCAATAAAGACAATGACAAAAAAGTCAATATATGGCCTGAACACCATGTTCATATAATCCATAAATGTCGACGGGTCGTTAGTCAAATAGAAGGACATCACTAGAAACTCATAATGGACATATCTAGTCTGGAAAGCAGTCTTTGGAACATCCAAATCCCAAATCTTCAACTGATGGTACCCCGATCTCAAATTGATCTTGGAGAACACCCTGGCACCTTGTAACTGGTCAAACAAATCATCAATCCACAACCGCGGGTGCTTGTTCTTGATGGTAACTTTGTTCAACTGGCGGTAATCAATGCTCATCCTCACAATCCTATCTCTCTTCTTCACAAACAACACTGGTGCACCCCAAGGCGATACACTCGGCCTGACGAACCCCTTTGCCGGCAGCCTCAAGTTGTTCCATTAACTCCTTCAACTCTTCCGGAGCCATGAGTATGGTGGGATAGATATAGGTTAGGTACCTGGAGCCAAATCAATGCAAAAATTTATATCATGATCTGGTGCCATGCTTGGAAGATTAGAAGGAAGCACATCGGAGAACTTATGGACTACATGTACTGAATCAATTGCCGGAGTCTCTACGGTAGTATCCCGAACATAAGCTAGATAATCAAATTAACCCTACTTGATCATGTGTCGAGCCTTCATAAAAGAGATGATCCGACTAGGTGTCCTAACAAACGAACCTTTCCACTCCAATCGAGGAAACTCTGGCATCGCCAAGGTAACAATCTTGGCATGGAAATCAAGGATGGTGTGATATGGAGATAACCAGTCCATGCCCAGGATGACCTTAAAGTCGGTCATGTCAAGCACCAGAAGATCCGCTCTAGTCTCATAACCATAGAATGTAACAATGCATGACCGATATACTCGATCCACAAAAACATAATCGCCTACTAGAGTGGAAACATAAACATAAGTACCCAAGGACATACGAGGAACATCCAGGAAATGAGAAAACAAAGACGACACATATGAATAGGTAGGCCCCAGATCAAATAATACCGAAGCATCCCTACCACAGACATAATTAATACCTGCGATAACTACATCTGAGGCCACTACATCTGGTCTGGCCGGGAAATCATAGAATCTGGCTAGAGCTTTACCTGAATGGCATGCACCGGCCTGGACTCCACCTCCACGATGGCCACTACCCAGCTCTCCATCTCTAGGCGGCCAGATGACTGGTGCAACAACTAGTGCTGTAATCATAGGCTATGAAGCCTGTTGCACTAGTTTTCCTAGAAGCCTATGACAGAACCTCCGCACATGGCTAAAATCCCCGCACTCAAAACACCTTCTCGGTACCGTGGACTAGTGACATAAAGTTTGACACTGATTGCTGATTATCCACTAGAGGAACTATGAATGGCTGGTGGGCGATAGGAACTCTTTGGCATGGCACTAAAATAAGGCCATATTAGAGAACCCCAAGGAGGAGGTGGTACTGGATATGTGGGCCGACTAGGCTAAACTCTCCCAAACTGACCCCTGCGCTAGACAGGGCACCACTGAACCCTCTGGAATAATAGAACACGTTGTCCCGCGGCATTTGCTCTCGGTCGGCTGACAATAACCCTCAATCCTCCAAGATATCTCCACAACTAGCCGGTAAGAAGTCCCTATCTAAACCTCTCGGGGATTAATATCCTGAATACCAGAGTGCAACCCCGCAACAAACCTTTATACTCTCTTTGCCTCAATAAAAAGTATCATATGTGCATGGCGAGACAACTTAGAGAATCTCACCTCATAATCGGTCACTAACATCTGACCCTGTTGGAGCTACTCAAACTTAAACCACAACTCTTCCCTCTGGGATGGTGGAATATAGCTATCCAAGAAAAGGCATATAAACTAATCCCAAGTTAAGGGAGGAGAACCTGCTGGTCTGCCAAGAAGATAAGACTGCATCTACAAGCATGTCCCTCCAGCAATATGTCCCTGCACCAATCAATTAAGTCCTAGGGATCCTCATGTCGCTCACCTCCGAAGATAGGAGGGTATAGCCTAGTCCATATCTCAATAGCTTATGTGGATCACCAGCCGCAACGGGTCTGGGCTCAGGTACGGCTACTGCCACTGGCTGAGCTCTACCCAGGGGTAGTGTGCCCAGGGTCTGATATACAACAGCTTCTTTCCCAGGAGCCTGAGCAGTAGGGATTCGTGCCTCCCCTCCAACCTAAGATGTGGCTAGGTCTGCTAGAAACGAACCAGCATGGGTCATATTATCCATGATTCATAGTATACGGCCCATGACCTCCTGGAAGCCCGATATTGACATGAAATATACTAGGGTTGGCTCTCACCCAAGCACCTCGCCTTTCCCCTCAATAATGGGATCCTCTACTTGAGTTGCTGGCGACATGGCTAGAGCAACTCTGAGATGCCCTCGTCCTCAATCTTCTTGTGATCCACCTCAATAGCCTCACCTGATACAATATGCCACACGAATGCTACAGAGTGTAGCCAAAACTCACACTTCGAGAACTTAGCATATAGCTTCTGTTCTTGCAAGGTCTGAAGCACCACTCTCAAATGATGCACGTGCTCCTCCATGCTGTGCAAGTAGATCAAATTGTCATCAATAAAGTCAATGACAAAAGAGTCAATATATGGCCTGAACAACCTGTTCATAAAATCCATAAATGCCACTGGGTCGTTAGTCAATTAGAAGGAAATCACTAGAAACGCATAATGGCCATATCTAGTCTGGAAAGCAGTCTTCGGAACATCCAAATCCCAAATCTTCAACTGATGGTACCCCGATCTCAAATTGATCTTGGAGAACACCCTAGAACCTTGCAACTGGTCAAACAAATCATCAATCTGCGACAACGAGTGCTTGTTGTTGATGGTAACTTTGTTCAACTGGCGGTAATCAATGCTCATCCTCACAATCCTATCTTTCTTCTTCACAAACAAAACTGGTGAACCCCAAGGTGACACACTCGGCCTGACGAACCCCTTTGCCAACAGCTCTTCAAGTTGTTCTATCAACTCCTTCAACTCTTCCGGAGCCATGCATTATGGTGTGATAGATATAGGTTGGGTACCTGGAGCAAAATCAATGCAGAAAATGATATCATGATCTGGTGCCATGCTTGGAAGATTAGAAGGAAGCACAACGGAGAACTTGTGGACTACATGTACTGAATCAATTGCCAGAGTCTCTACAGTAGTATCCCGAACATAAGCTAGATAATCCAAATAACCCTACTTGATCATGTGTCGAGCCTTCATAAAAGAGATGATCTGACTAGGTGTCCTAATAAACGAACCTTTCCACTCCAATCGAGGCAACTCTGGCATCGCCAAGGTAACAATCTTGGCATGGAAATCAAGGATGGTGTGATTTGGAGATAACCAGTCCATGCCCAGGATGACCTCAAAGTCGGTCATGTCAAGTAGAAGAAGATCCGCTCTAGTCTCCGTCGCGCTGACAATTACCCTCAATCCTACAAGATATCTCCACAACTAGTTGGTAAGAAGTCCCCATCCCAACCTCTCGGGGCTTAATGGCCTGAATACTGGAGTGCAACACCGCAACAAACCTCAATACTCTCTTTACCTCAATAGAAAGTATCATAAATGCATGGAGAGATAACTTAGAGAATCTCGCCTCATAATCGGTCACTAACATCTCACCCTGCTGGAGCTAGTCAAACTTAAACCACAACTCTTCCCTTTGGGATGGTGGAATATAGCTATCCAAAAAAAGGCGTGTAAACTGATCCCAAGTCAAGGGAGGAGAACCTGCTGGTCTGCCAAGAAGATAAGACTGCTTCTACGAGCCATTCCCTCCAGCAGTCTGTCCCTGCACCGATCAATGAAGTCCTAGGGATCCTCATGTTGCTCACCTCCGAATATAGGAGGGTATAGCCTAGTCCATATTTCAATAGCTTCTGCGGCTCACCAGCCGCAACTGGTCTGGGCTTAGGTACGACTGCTCCACTGGCTGGGCTCTGCCCAAGGTTTGATATACAACAGCTGCTTGCCCAGGAGCCTGAGCAGTAGGGATTCGTGCTCTTCCTCTAACCTAAGATGTGGCTGGGTCTGCTAGAAACGAACCAACATGGGTTATAGTATCCGTGAATTGTAGTATACGACCCATGACCTCCTGGAATCCCGGTGTTGACATGAAATCTACTATGGTTGGCTTTCCCCCAAGCACCTCTCCTTTCCCCTCAATAATGGTATCCTCTACTTGAGCTGCTGGTGACATGGCTAGAGCAACTCTGAGACGCCCTCGTCCTTTACCTCAGGCTGGAGCCCTCCCCCGGCCTTTGCCTCGGCGTCTAGCAATAGGGGGAGCAGCTCCTCCTGGGTATGGAACATCTGTTGTCTCACCATCTATGAAAAATTAAGAGCAAGACACTTAGTATAACATCAAATGCACGATCGAAGATGAAGAAAGAGTAATTTCCTAACAACCTATAGCCGCACAAAGATAAGTATGAACGTCTTCGCACCGATCCGCAAGACTCTATTAAGCATGCTAATGACTTCTGGGACCTGTGTGAACCTAGTGCTCTGATACCATGTTGTCACGGACTAATTTCTCCTATAGGTTGTGATGGTTCCCAACGTTACCGCTAGGCAAGCCAATAATGAACTAGTTGTGTGATTAGTTCTTTTATCAATTTAGAAGCGGTTGATTTATAGTTATTGGATTAATAAGAAGTGAAAAGTTAAATAACATGAGAATAGATAGTTTTAAAACATATGAGATGAAGTAAATAATAAAAAATTACCAAGTGTCTACTAGCATATTCTCCATGACCTGGTGTCACAAGTGTATGAGTTACTAGTAAAATATACAAAAAATAATACTACACTACTTTCTGAAGGGAAAATAGACAGAAAGTAAAAGGAGAGAAATACTTCGGGTGTTGCAGAACGGGCTTGGAAGGCAGGTCACCACAAAGTTTCGTTGAAATCAAAGATGCGCGCCGGATTGATAACCAGATGAATCTGCCTCAGATCCTACACGATTAGTGCAGAAGTGTAGCGTGAGTACATAAACAACATGTACCTAATAAGTATCTAGTCTAACCTCGAAGAAGTAGTAACGAGGGGTCGACTTCGACACTTAGTACGGGCTAACAATAAAATACAGAAATTACAATTTAGCATGGGCTATATAAATATAGCTGGAAACTTAATAACAAGAAATAAATAAAACTTTCTTTCGCTAATAGTAAATCCAAAATTATTTTCCATCATTAACAAATTAATCTCTCAACCCAATGAAACATATCAATTATAATTGGGCTCCAAGAATTTATTAAGCACGAATTATGCGTTCGTCATACGGCTCGATCCAACATACAAATATATAAATTGTGCAATGTCGAGGGTTGAACGACACAAACCATAGAAACATCTATTCTACTGCCGAGGCGTTCGGCCCACTCCACAAGAAGAGAAAATATTTATAAACAACTGATTCAAAGATTAATAAGAGGCTAATATTCAAGAAACACCAATTCTCATTAATGGTCAAGTAACACGTCATAAACTCAAGTAAATTAAGTTAGATATTTTACAATTCCTTTATCAAGTTTCAGTATCATTTAAGCATTTAAATTAACAAGTAGGGTGAAAACATCGCAAGTATAACATGATTTGGGCCCCAAACTACCCGAACATAAACATAATTAGTAGCTACGTACGGACTCTCGTCACCTCGTGCGTACATAGACCCCACAAATAGAAGAACATATTAATTCAATTCGCCTATGGGGTTAATTCCTTTTTACAAGGTTAGAATAGAGACTTACCTCATCTCAAAGCTTACTTTCCAGTCCAAAATTGTTCTTTAACCCTCAACTCGATTCCAAAAGACTCGAATCTAGTCAAATGTTATACAAAATAGTCAATACATGTTCAAAGGTTCATATCCTAACTATTAAAGTGATTTCCCAACCCTAGCTGCAGAATTCCTAAAATTCACCCCCGAGCCCACGTGCCTCGATTCTGGAAACTTTTGAAGAAAGTTGTTACCCATAACCTCACGAACTCAAATATATAATTTTCACCCCATTCCATAATCATTTTCGTGGTTAAATCCCATTTTCATTAAAACCCTAGGTTTTCCTAAAAAATCCCATAAATCCTACAATTTTCCATATTAAATCTACTTATCATTCGTGTATTTAGCTAAAGAATTGATAGGCATCACTTACCTCTTGATGTTGATGGAACCCCTCTCAAAATTGCCTAACACCAAGTGGAAAAGGAGGGAAATAAGGCTAACTAGTCCTGTAATAAAAATTGTTGCACAGGTCGAAGGTGTCGCACCTTGTTCGCAAATGAGAATGTCGCAAATGCGACAAAATCTTAGCAAATGTGAAGTTGAGCCCCCCACTGTAGGTCGCAAATGCGAAGGGAGGTTGATCGCAAAAGCGACTGGAATTCTCGCAAATGCGAGTCCTGTCTTGACCAGGCTTCTTCGCAATTGCAAAGCCTATCTCACAGATGCGAATAAAATGTCGCATTTGTGATACCTGAGACACCAACAAAAGAACCAGAAAAATTGAAGTCTTCTCATACATCCGAACGCGTTCGAAACTCACCTGAGCCCTCGGGGATCCACACCAGATGTCCACACAAGTCTAAAAACATCATACGAACTATATCGCGTTATTGAAACACTGGAATAAAGTCTAAAAGCATGAATCGGACACCAAAATGCATGAATCAAATCATGAAAGCTCAAATCTTCTAAAAACACATCTGCACTTCTGATTCCTATCAAATCACGTCTGATTGACCTCAAGTTTTGCACACAATTTCTAAATGACATTATGGACCTACTCCAACTTTCGAAATCTGAATTCGATCCCGATATCAGAAAGTCCACTCTCGGTCAAACATCCCAAAAACCTTCAAATTCCCAACTTTTGCCAAATGACCCCGAAATGACCTATAGACCTGCAAATCCAAATTCGGACGCGCTTCTAAGTCCAGAATCACTATACGAAGCTATTCTTAGGCGCATAATCTCAAATGAAAATCTATAACATAAAAATCCACTTCAACCAAAACTTATGAAATATACCCAAAATGGCAACTTTCACTATTAGGCGCCGAAACTCTCCTGGGTCGTCCAAAACGCGATCCGAACATACGCCCAACTTAGAAATCATCATACGAGTCTATTGGAGTTGTTAAATCCCGATTCCGAGGCCGTTCACTTAAAATGTTGACCGAAGTCAAACATAGCCTTTTATGGCTAACCTAAGGAACCAAGTATTCCAATTTCAACCCGAACCCTTTCAAATCACGAACTAACCATTCCCGAAAGTCATAAAATAGTAAGAGCACATACGGGGAGTCTTATTTAGGGGAACAAGGTTCCAGAAAGCAAAACGATCGGTCTGCCAAGCATTTGCAAACCAAAAGACAAGGTGCCTTCCTAAAATGCACGTTCTTCACATATGATATTAAATAATTACACTATTATATTAACTTTTGATATCCATCTAGGAGAATATTGTAATGCACAACATATTCCCTGGGCCTGTAGCAGACAGCTGACTCAAGTCGTGGCCGAAACCATCGAGAACTCTCTGAGACCCGCCGACATGCAACTAAGCCATCAGGGCCGCATCTCCCTAACTCGACCGAGTAACACAAACCGTCCGACCTAAGAGTAGTGCCACAAATACCAGTAGAGAATTTCCATCCAAAAAGTACCAATTACTTACATTGCTATGCTGACCAAACACCATCGAGCTGACCCATTTGTTCAGATACTTCTCAACTATCATCTGGGGTAACACTTCTTCCTGTCGATACAGAACGATCCCAACCAAAGCCCAATGCATAAAATACTAGCATGAACCATGTAGCCTAGAAGCTTATAAACCACCATATTTCTTCTGCAGCACCCCATAATGCTGCAACCAAGATGCCCACGTTGAATAGACCTTCTCTGAATCTGAAGTTATTTCTCTGACCCCTTTTGATACTGAAATGTAGATCCATTAATGATGCAGAAACACCGTAATCCCTAACATCATCCCATGCAAGATCTCAAATCTTAATCATATACAAATTTTGGGGAACCTTACAATACCATATATATATACACATCTTAGGCCAAAACAGATGTAACACCTACATCTAAACGTCGTTAGTGGACTCCCCCACTTGGCGCAAAGCCATAGAAAAAAACATCTGATGATCCGCAAAACTAACCTTCACAGCTCATACAACACCAATCATAAGATACTTCAAGTCATCTACTAAGTGCTTGTCCATCCTCGCGATAGTCAAACTCTCTTCCTACAGTGCCTTGAATGATAATATGCACCTTCCACTGGTTAGAAATCCCCTACTAACCACATTGATGTTTTATACGTCAATACCACACAAGAGGGGGGGGGGGGGATTTGTGTGATGTCCAATTTTCGAGTGCAGTCTCTATAGAAGAACCTGGTTCTTCTATGTGTTCAAACTCGTACTATTGCGGAATAATAAATGCATAAAAGTAAAGAACACAGAGATTTTTACGTGGAAAACACCAGGCTCAAAAGGTGAAAAAACCACGACCTACTACTCAATAGGATTTTCCCAAACTCTTCCCTACAACTCTGAGCCAAACAGCATTTACAAAATAAACTCTTTTGTAAACCTAAGACTAACTCTAATCCCTTTGTAGCAAACTAGCCTCTAGCTAATTGCGACAAACTTCAAGTTAACTCTAACTTGATCGATGTGTACCTATTACAATTGCTTCTAATAAAGCTGAAAGATACAATATTTAATCACCTACTACAAACCAACTAGACTCAAAAGATAACAGATAGAACTGGTTCTTCTAGCTGTTTCAAGTAGCTTTTGTGTCACACAAGGAATCTGCTTGCAAAATTGCTTTAGTAATTTTGCTTTCAGTTCTTGTTTCACTTATGTCTTTGTGCGATCAAGTCTTCAGCAGGAATGCTTTAATAATTTATAGACTCAGTAGTTGAGATGTTGTTGTTTAGTTCTAGTGCAACTCTTCCTTGGTGGAAGAGTTTGTGTTCATCTCAACTTCCTCGATTGTTTATGTCCTTGCTGAATTCGAACTCTTTCTTCTTATCACTTTGCAAACTTTTCGCTTTAGGAGATAACCTCTTAGTTCATAGATAATTCACAGATCATGTTTATCTCCTGTGCATGTACGCTTCTTGTGCCAATAGGTCTGTTTGATAATGTTTGCCCAAATTGGCCTGGTTCAACTGGGTACGCATTTGTCAATCTTCAAAACTATGCAGTGACTTGGTTCAACAAATTCCCCCTTTTTGATGATGACAAACTCTGTGCTCAACCCTGCACATACTTCAGTCCAACATAGACACTTTGTAAAGTTTTTAAGCATTTATCATAGAGAGACCATGTTTATTAGGTTATAAAATATCACAAAAATCTTTGAAGCGCATATCTTCCCCCTTTTGGCATCATCAAAAATTTGCAAAATGATAAACTTACCAGAGTTATTAATAATTACTCATGGCCATTTAGGCAACTGCAGGTGCAAAGTATGATTAATCATCAAAAGAAACCAATCAAATGTAATCTATTTAAGCAACTGAGACAAAATCAATAACCAAAAAGCAAATTCATTGATTATATCATAGATCAATCACCATGCACAAAATGAATTAAAACCAGTCGCAACCATGAGCAGAACAAAAAAAAATAACAAGATAAAATCCCAAACTGGGCATTGAAGGGGTTTTGGTGGCACTGAACTCCTAAGGCTGGGAAGGGGCAGATGAGGTTGTGGTCTTGGCTTGAAGAAGGGAGAGCATTTGTTTAAGAACACCCTCATTCTTCTCCTTCTCTTTGGCTAATTCAGTTCTGAGAGCATCCCGTTCAGCTTCAACCTCAATAAGGCGAGATTTCAATCGAAGGATCTCCGCATCCTTTATCTCACCTTCATGCACAAGTGACTTGACCTTTCTGTTAACATGCATTTTCCTAGATGAACCAGGTTCATCCTCAGGAACATTTACAATGTAGTCACAGGTCAGTAGTGTATTCTTCCCAAAATAGTCCTTAGCAGTAGCCATCTCAGCTTTCTTCATAGGAACCTTGAACTGGGCAAGCACAACAGTCAGAATAAATCCATAAGGTATAGCGTGTGCCTTGGTTCCATTCACAACTCTGTCCAAGAGCTGGATGATGAAAGCAGGTCAATTGATCTACTTACCCCTGTACAAGCATTCCATAAGTGTGATGTCCATATATCTGGCAATGTGCCTTCGTTCTTGTCTTGGCAGCAGGAACTAGATAACAAACTCAAAGAATAGTTTGTGTTGAGATCGCATCTCGCTCTTGAATACTTCCCTGGGCTAAGGTTCTTGTTCATTCTCACAGAAAAACCTGGTGATGTTGAGAGCTGAGGACATACCATCCAGGTTAGTCCATATTAGCCTTGTATAGTCATCATAACCCTTAGCAGGGATATTCAGTATCTCCCCCAACTCCTTTGCATCAAAAGAGATTTCAAGTCCTTGAACCCTGGTAGACACCCTGCCATCCTTGACAACTGCGTTGGCCATAAATTCAACCAACTCATTTCTAGCCAGCCTTCCTTCCAAGTGAAGAACCATGTCCTTCCACTCTTGCACGTCTAGGGTATCCATAGGGAAAATCATCCCTGATTCCTCAAGTTCTCTAATCAGCTTTCCCTTCAAGATAGTACGCTTGAACAACATGGTGAGTTTGTCAGTCCCTTCACCAGACTTTTCCTCTTCTCCTTCACTCCATTCATCATCATCAGTAATCTTGACTTTTCTTGACTCAAACCTGGTCCTCTTTTCAATGGTAGATGGTGTGGTAGACACAGATGCTGACTTCTTGGAAGAAGCCTTAGCTTTCTTAGGGTTTAGGTGTCTCAACCACAACTGGAGTAGGCTGCTGCTCATGATGGACCAGGTCCATCGCATCATCATCAATAGTAACTGCCTCAATAGGCTCTCCCACTTTTGCCTTTCCTTTGGCAGCCTTCGTCGTTTTGCTCTCTCTTAGAGCTCTATCCAATTCTTCCTCTCCTTTTCTGACATCACTTCTTATAGCTCGAATCTTTGGGGCAGGAGAATAAGCAAATAATGAAGCTTTCCTCTTTTTTGGTGGAACTGGGGTAGTAGCCTTCTTGGACTTAGGAGTTCTTTTCTTTTTGGGATTATAGGACTCCCCTAACTTCCTCAGCATCTCAGCCAACGTGTCCTCAATAGATGAACCATGTTCATCTACTGATTGTTGTAGGCTCTCTAGACCTGCTGCAGCTTCCCCGGAATTGCTTCCCCCTAAATTTGTGATTCTTTCTTCATCAATCACATGAGCGGGGCCACAAATAGCCAGAGCAGCACCGTCCTTCCCAGATCCCCTTATTGAGCTCCCTTCTCCCTCTCTCTCAAGGTTTATATTTTTACCAAGTTTTCTCCGCCTATCTGGCACCTCTACATCCACAATTGACCCAACCAAAACAAATATGTTCTCAGATGAACCTGGTGCTTCATCCTCATTAGCGGATTTGAAGGATTCACTTGAGGATTCAGAATATTGGACCTTGCTAGCTTGAAGTATTTCTTCCAAGAATTTGGCACGAGAACTAGAAGCAAATTATTTCCTGCCCAAAACGTTCACTCTACGTGCCCTGGGGGCTGGAGTACGGTTAGGTATAGGTTCAGGAGTAGTTTCAAGAACTGGAGGGTTTTGGGGGGTTGAAGATCTGGCTGGAGAATGTGAAATGTATACTGATGGAGAATTAGAACTAGAATCACCGTCCTCATAATCATGGGTGGAGAAGGAAGATGAAACAACTGTTTGTGCAGTCATTTTTATCAAGAATTCGGAAGAGAAGAAAGTCGATCAGTTTTGGTTTGAGAGGAATGAAGAACTAGGTTTGACGGTTATGCTTTTGAAGAGGGGTGGTAATGATGGTCTTTTAAAGATGTAGTCATTAATTTTACAACGGGCAAATGTATTAGTCAAGTGGGAGTCTAATCGTTGTAGGAGTGTCATTGATTAGACGATTAGGAATCCCTAAATCTAGGCTAATTAAGATACGATGGGACTTCTTGAAACTGGTTCATTTTAGGATAAGTATAGAGAATTGGAAATGAACCAAATATAGATAGAGTCCTTCTCATGTGACTATAATTAATTCAAGAAGTGTATGGAGATGAGCACGTACCTTGTCAATCAGATGAACCAGCAACGATGAACCAGGTTCATCGTGTTATAGCCTTTAATATGCCTCAATTTACAAAGAGAGAAAAACATCATTAGCAATCAGGGAATCATATTAATACATGGCAAGAGGGTATGGCAGTAAAGTCATGATATTGAGCAATGATTAGTCTGGTTAATTATCTATTTTATTGTTTCTAGCCAAATTTTTTTTAATTTTTTTCAATTTTTCATTTTTGTTTTTCAATTAGGTGATCTTAATCATCCCTAATTCAAGCTGGTTTCTCTCAAAATGCTCCCTACTCAGTGCTTTAGTAAATATATCTGCAATTTGCTTGTCAGTAGCATAAAATTATATTGAGATCATTCCTTTTTCATAGTTATCCCTTAGGAAATGGTGTCTAACATCTATGTGCTTAGTTCTTTTATGATAAACCGGGTTCTTTGTCATACTAGTTGCACTAGTGTTGTCATAGAAAATAGGAATGCATCCAACCTCTATACCAAAGTCCATGAGTTGTTGCTTGATCTATAGCAATTGAGCACAGTATGAGGCTGTAGCCATATATTCAGCCTTAGCAGTAGACAATGCTACTGAATTTTGTTTCTTGGTGGCCCAAGACACAAGGCAAGAGCCCAAAAAGTGAGCCATGCTTGAAGTACTTTTCCTGTCAACCAGGAAACCTGCATAATCTGCATCAGCGTATCTTACAAGGTCGAAATTACTACCAATAGGATACCAAAGGCATAAATCAATAGTGCCTTTCAGATATCTCAAAATTCTCTTCACTGCAGTTAGATGGGACTCCTTTGGATTTGCCTGAAACCTAGCACACAGTCCTACACTAAACACAATATCAGGTCTGCTGGCAGTGAGATATAATAAAGACCCAATCATCCCTCTATATAGCTTCTGATCAACGGATGAACCAGGTTCATACACATCTAATTTTGTGGTTGTGGCCATGGGGGTGTCAATTTCCTTTGAGTCTTCCATTGTAAATATTTTGAGCAATTCCTTCACATATTTTTTTGATGGATCATTGTTCCATTTGAGTTTTGCTTGATTTGCAAGCCTAAGAAGAAGTTTAGCTCACCCATCATACTCATCTCAAACTCACTCCCCATAAGTTTAGCAAATTCCTTACTCAATTTTTCAGAGGTCGCCCCAAATATAATATCATCCACATATATTTTCACAACCAGGAGATCCTTACCTTTTTCCTTTAAGAACAAGGTACTGTCAATTTTACCTCGTTTGTATCCATGTTCTAGCAGGAATTTTGATACTCGTTCATACCATGCTCTTGGTGCTTGTTTGAGTCCATACAAAGCCTTGTCATGTTTGTATACATGGTCAGGTGTCTCCTTGCATTCAAAACCTGGAGGTTGTTTTACAAATACTACTTCCTTTAGATAACCATTGAGGAAAGCACTCTTTACATCCATCTGATGGAGAGTGAATTCCATGTGTGCAGCAAATGCTATAAGAAGTATGATTGACTCCAATCTTGCAATAGGAGAAAAGGTCTCATCATAGTCAATTCCCTCTTCTTGACTATATCCTTGGACAACCAGCATGTCCTTGTTTCTTGTAACAATTCCATCCTCATCGAGTTTGTTCCTGAAAACCCACTTGGTGCCAATTACTGATCTGTCTAGTGGTCTGGGTACCAAGTGCAATACTTGACTTTTTTCAAATTGATTCAGCTCTTCTTGCATGGCATTTACCCAGTCAGCATCCTGTAAGGCTTCACCAATGTTCTTTGGAGGATGTTGTTTTGATTTCGGATGTCAAATCTGTTATGATGTTCTCAAGAGGGTGAGAACTCTGATATCTATGTGGCTTGAGCACCAATTGTTCGCTTCTAGATGATCCCATGATTTCATGTTGTTGTGGAACAGGATCAGGGCCAAGGTACAGAGTACTTTGCTGTTGAGTTCCCCCTGTCATGTTGCTCGTGGTAGTTGGACCTGGTCCATCACCTGCTCCATTTTTCATAATTGCTTCAATTTGTTCACTGCTTCTAACAAGTCCAAGCTCCTCATCTTTTGGTTTCTGTCTCTCAGGAAGAGTGTTAGTTTAATCAAAAACAACATGCACACTCTCCTCTACACACATAGTTATTTTATTATAAACTTTATAAGTTTTGCTATGTGATGAATATCCCAAGAATACTCCCTCATCACTTCTAGGATCAACTTTACCTAGGGAATCTTTGCCATTGTTGTGCACAAAGCACTTGCATCCGAAAGCCCTAAGGTGGGATATTTTGGGCTTTCTCCCTTTAAGTAATTCATAAGGAGTTTTCTCTACCAGTGGCATGGTCATGCATCTATTTATTATGTAGCATGCAGTGTTTATTGCTTTTGCCCAGAAGCTGTGAGGTAGTTTTCTAGAAAGAAGTATGGTTCTAGCCATGTTTTCAAGAGTTTTGTTCTTTCTTTCAACAACCCCATTTTGTTGTGGGGTTTTAGGAGCAGAAACATTGTGATTGATATCATGTTCATCATAGAACTTAGCAAACTTTGCATTCTCAAATTTAGTACCATGATCAGATCTTATTGATGCTAGTTGATTTCCCAACTGTTTTCGAGTTTTTCCAACAAATGAAGTGAACATATCAAATGCTTCATCTTTAGATGTCAGAAATAAGGTCCAAGTGAACCTTGAGTAATCATCAACTAGCACCATTGCATATTTCTTATCACCTCTGCTCAGAGTTCTCATAGGACCCCATAAGTCTATATGAACCAGTTCCAATGACCTGGTGGTACTGACCATTTTCTTTCTTTTGAATCAGGATCTTACCTGCTTCCCCCTTGATGCCTCACAAAATTTGTCATCTTTGAACTTAATGTTAGGGATCCCTACCACTAATTCCTTAGAGACTAGTTTGTTAAGATGATTCAGACTCGTGTGACCAAGTCTTTTGTGCCAAAGGAGGGGATCACTGTCCAATACACTTAAGCAAGTGAGTTCATTTTCAGACAGAGTGGACAAGTCTATGACATAGATGTTATTCATTCTTTTTCCCTGCAAAACAATCTTGTCAGTAAGTAGGTTAATCACAAAATATTTTGTGGAAGTAAAAGGAACCAAGTTACCTCTGTCACACAATTGTGACACACTGATCAGGCTATATTTCAAGCCATATATCAAGTACACATGTTCAATTGAAAGTGTGTCATCCTTACCTACCTTACCAACCCCTATAATTTCACCTTTCTTTCCATTTCCAAAGGAGACATTTCCTCCTTTGAGGTTTTCAAGTGAAAGGAATTGTTCCTTGTTCCCTGTCATATGTTTTGAGCAGCCACTATCCAAGTACCAAATTTGGCTGCTTCCTCTCACTTGAACCTACAAAAAGAAATCAGGGGTTAGTTTTAAGAACCCAAACTAGTTTGGCTCCTTTTCTATGAGAGAAAGGATGAATCAAGCCTTTTCTGGCCCAATTTGGTAACTAGTTTTTCTTTTTAACAAAACTCTCATTTCTTCGACTGGCCTGCTCTTTTGCAGTACATTCAATTTTGTAATGACCAGTCTTACCATAATGAGTGCAGATTTTATTCTCAGGGAGAGTGAGATACTTACTTTTGGGATCCCACTTGGGCAGTTGACTCCCAAATCCAAGTCCTCTCTGATTGCTACTATGGTTTTCTTGAATCCATGACAAGGCATCAGAGGATTTATTCCATTTACAAATTCGATATAACTCATGTTTGACTTTACCAAGTTCTTCTTTAAGGGTCCTTATTTGTTCATCCTTAGTATACATCTTATCTTTTAGTTTTCCCATATTTTCTTCTAACATGGTATGAGAATGATCAACAATCGTTTTACTGGATCCTAGCTTTAACTTTATATTTTCAGATTTTAGCTCTAGAATCTCAGTTTCAAGTGGATGAACCTGATTCATTAGGACAGTGTTTTTCTTTTCAGATTCACTTACTCTGATTTCCAGGTTCATGCATTTTGCTTTTAGCATTGAACATTCTTTAGAGAGTTGTTCTTTCTCATTTGTTGTTTCTTTAGAATCATCCCTGAAATCCAGTAGCAACTCAGAGAGTTTCTCTTTAGATAGGAACTTTATTTTGTTTTTGAGATGGGAGATACTTACCTCTGGTTCTTCATATGATTCCTCATCGGATTCTCCAATTGAAATGAGCGCCTGTTCTTCATTCTCACCATCTTCTGATTCTTCATCTGAGCTTTCCCCCTAAGCAGCAACCATAGCCTTTATTGTGGTTTTCTTGGGTTGGACCAGTTCCTTCTTCTTGTTCCTTCTTTCAAATCTCTCCTTTTTCCATTCCAGTTCCCACTGAGGACAATTCTTGATGTGGTGGTCAGCCTTTCTGGAGCTTTAACTTTGTTATAGTTTCCACCTCTTGAGACGCCCTTTTTCTTTATAAGGAAGTTTCTTAATTCCTTAGTGATCATGGCCATCTCATCTTCCTCCAGATCTGCTCTCTCAGTGATTCTCAATGCTAGACTCATTTCCTTCTTTGGAGCATCCATTTTCATTGTCTGCCTTCTGAGTTCATAGGCAGTAAGGTTTCCAATAAGCTCGTCCAATATGAGGGTTGCCATATTTTTGGATTCCTGGATAGCAGTAATTTTGCTTTCCCAGGAAATTGGCAAGACCCTTATCAGGATCTTCTCCAACCTGTCCTCTTCAAGAATGACTTCACCAAGAGACTTGACTTCATTTTTCAGAGTTGTGAACCTCGTGTATATCTCTTGGATTGTCTCTCCTTCTTTCATAGTAAAGTTTTCATACTGAGAGTATAGTAGAGTACCTCTTGATCGTTTCACTTGAGGTGTTCCTTCATGGGCTACTTGCAAGGTGTCCCAGATTTCTTTGGCCGTGGTGCAGCTTTGGATTCTGCTATACTCGTCTGGACCTAGTCCACACACTAGCCACTTTTGGCCTTAGCATTCTTCTCCCATTTCTTCAGATCCTCAGCAGTGCAGTCAGCTTTTGTTTTTGGTACATCTATTCCTTCAGCAGTCTTCTTCATGGTGGCTAGAAGACCATCAATGACTATGTCCTAAAGCTCACGGTCTTCTCCAATCAAGTGGTCCTTTATCCTGTTCTTCCACCAAGAGTAATACTGGCCATTAAAAAGTGGTCGCCTTGCAGTTGATTGAGCCTCCCAGTTTCCAGGTGGTGCACTCATTTTGATCTTTTCCAAGGTGTTAGCCTTTTCAACGATAACCTGCTCTGATACCAATTGATGTTTTATACGTCAATACCACACAAGAGGGGGGGGGTGATTATAGTGTCCAATTTTCGAGTGCAATATCTATAGAAGAACCTGGGTCTTCTATGTGTTCCAACTCGTACTGTTGCGGAATAATAAATGCAGAAAAGTAAAGAACACAGAGATTTTTACGTGGAAAACACCAGGCTCAAAAGGTGAAAAAAAACCATAACCTACTACTCAGTAGGAGTTTCCCAAACTCTTCACTACAACTCTGAGCCAAACAGCATTTACAAAATAAACTCTTTTGTAAACCTTAGGACTAACTCTAATCCCTTTATAGCAAACTAGCCTCTAGCTAATTGCGACAAACTTCAAGTTAACTCTAACTTGATCAATGTGTACCTATTACAATTGCTTCTAATAAAGCTAAAATATACAATATTTAATCACCTACTACAAACCAACTAGACTCAAAAGATAACAGATAAAACTGGTTCTTCTAGTTGGTTCAAGTAGCTTTTGTGTCGCACAAGGAATGTGCTTGCAAAATTGCTTTGGTAATTTTGCGTTCAGTTCTTGTTTCACTTTTGTATTTGTGTGATCAATTCTTCAGTAGGAATGCTTCAACAATTTATAGACTCAGTAGTTGAGATGTTGTTGTTTAGTTCTAGTGCAACTCTTCCTTGGTGGAAGAGTTTGTGTTCATCTCAACTTCCCCGATTGTTTCTATCCTTGCTAAATTCGAACTCTTTCTTATTATCACTTTGCAACCTTTTTACTTTAGGAGACAACCTCTTAGTTCATAGATAATTCGCAGATCATGTTTATCTCCTGTGCATGTACGCTTCTTGTGCCAATGGGTCTGTTTGATAATGTTTGCCCTGATGGACCTCGTTCAACTAGGTAGGCATTTGTCAATCATCAAAACCATGCAGTGACTTGGTTCAACACACATAGTCTCTAATACCACTAACTATCCTCAAATCAACATCCACCCTGTGACCCCACCATGTGCGCGACGTCTAGTCAACCAATTAAACCTTCCCGAGCTCGTACATATCAACCCGACGCCAGAACCCGTTGCACCCCATGTGAACAATTGGATAGTCCCTCAATACCTCTGCATCCTCAGTCTCAATGACATATTGAGACAATGTTTGAGCATCCCTGACTCCCTCGTAGCACATATGCAACATCACGAACCACTGGAACATAGCTGATACTAAGAGCGCAATATCGTACACAAGCGGATGCAAAGGAACATAATATATATGCTTCAAGTTGAATCAATGTCGCACGAAAAGGAATGAAAGAAGTGGAATTTCCTAATAGTTTTTGTAGCCTCTCGAAGATAACCACAGATGTCTCTGTACCGATCCGCAAGATTATACTAAACCTGCTTATGACTCGTAGCACCTATGAACCTAGAGTTCTGATATCACTTGTCACGACCTAAAATCCCTCTAAATGAGTCATGATGTCACCTAGTCTCTAAAACTAGGTAAGCTTAACACATACCGAAATGATGATATGTTTTACTAACAACCATAAAACATGAACCAGAAATTCCTAAATAAACCAATAGTCTCAACATGATACTATATCCCAAAATCGGTAATACAAGTCATAAGCCTTTCTAGGAGTAATTACATAATGAACACATCACTGTGCAGTAATAAAAGGAAACAATGGAAATAAATACAATAGAAGGTGACTTCAGAGCATGTGAATGCCAAGAAAGTGTACCTTGAAGTCTTCGGCCACCCCAAGAAAAAGTCTCAAAACTCGTTTCGAAGTACCTGGTTCTGCACAAAAATGTGTAGAAGCGTAGAATGAGTGCAGGACACAGGTACCCAGTAAGTATCAAGCCAAATCTCGATAGATTAGTGAAGCGGCAAGGAAAAAACACCTACTAAACATGTAAACCTGAGCATGATATGAAATAAAGCTAACAAGGAAGAAATATCAAAGTAATGCCAACAACAGACATAAATCGGATTACAAACAGTAGTAAAGATAAGGGGTAGATGAATGGAAACGAGAAATAACCAAGTCATTCAGAAACAACATAGTCGGGGTACGGATGAAGTATAAATGTGTTAAGTAGGGAAAACTATGTCAACTCAACCAACCGAATCATTTTTAATACACGAATTTCAACAATTCCACTTCTCGTAATCTCATATCATAAATTAAAACTTCCAAATCTTTAGCACATGTGGCACATTGTGCTCACATTTTCCATCTCACTTCGCACGACAAAAATTCACGTGCTACACGATACATAATATCCATGTCAAATGCAAAATAGGATGTTCAAGAGATATATTTATATATCATCAAGAAAAATTACAGTTTCTGAACCAAGTAGGAATTCAATGAGAAAAATCTGTATAATTTAGAAATAATTTGGGTGAAGAAAATAACATTTCCAAATACAATATAGCATCAGATAAGTTGCTAATTTTAATATAGGATTTATTAACTTAAAATATAATAACAATTTCTTTTAAAGTAAAGTAAAAACATCATAAGGGTAATGAGATTAAGTTGAGAACTCAACTAAGTAACATATGACAACCATTAGAAATAGTTAAGTACTGAATGACGAGTTTTAACTTAAAATCTGCATAAGGTAATCATAGCAATGGTAAGAAGAAGTAACATGGGGAAAAGCAAGCTAAGAAGGGCGAGGAGATGGAAAAAGAAGTCAATACCCAACAGGAACTTAAGCGTGTGAAGAAGGAAGCAGTAGAGAAGGTGGTGGAAAATTAACATAATGGTAACCCTATTACTTCTAGGATTCAATCTTCAGTTCCTAAAGATGATCAACAATCAGCTAAGGCTAATTCTAGTGTTCCTAGTGATCAACTTACTGATGAAAGGGATAATAAGGAATCTACAATCGACTGGGTTCATATAAGATTTAGGACTAGCAAAGAGGAGCTAAAACAACTTAATGTGACAACAAGCCAATCATGTCATGAGATTCCATCTCAAACATTTGCAGATTGAGGATCTTGATAAAGTAAAATCTACAAAGGTCTTATGGAGTGATGCATTTGAGGTTGAGGATGATGAGCTGGGCACAACAAAGACAACAGAAAATAAGGCGAAGAAGGACAAAAAGACAAGCTCACCTGGAAATAGGGTGGCGACTCCAAGCCTAAAGCCAGGCTCAGAAGGCGTAAGGTTGGCGATGCCAGTCCTAAAGCCAGGCTCCCCTGGCGTTAGGCTGGCGACGCCAGGCCTAAATCCAAGTTCTCCTGATGAGGAAGTCACAGTAAACCCTAACCCTAATGAAACTCGAGAGATTTTGGCATATGTAGATGGTGTTCCGGTGTATGCATCGGAGAAAAAACTTGATAGAGATGCTAATGGGAAGGTTAGGGATGATATAGAGGGGTCATACCAAGTTGCAGGCAACGGGAAGGGTACTGATCACAATAGAATAGTGCATTCAGAGCCGACTGATAAAGTAACTTCTCGGCTAGGCAGTGTCTATGAGATGCAATTCAAAATGAAGCAAGCAGATGTTTCTTTTATGGAGGATAGAAGGGGTATGAACAAGTTTATGAGCGGGAAATTGTTCCAAGAGAAATTGGGGAAATAGAGAAAGTGCCTATGGATTCTGGCGCTAATCAAATTATGCAGCTGCAACTTAGTGTTCCACTGAAGACTCCTCTACAACATTTACATGATTTAGTTACACACATTGTGGCACCAATTAATGAAGACTTAATGGACAAAATCCAATGGAGGATAAAGGAGATGATGAATCAAAAGTAGAAAATATCAAACAGGTTGCTAGGGAAGGCGATTTATCACCTATAACTAGTGCTAAATGAGGTAAGAAAACTAAGAAGAATCAGAATAAAGAGCCACCAGAACCTTCAAGAATAATGCCTAGGAGGGAAACTTCTCTATCTAAATGATGATGATCAAAACATTAATATGGAACATAAGATCTGTGAATACACAACAGGCCTTTCCTAGGGTGATCAACATGAATAGGGAGTATGGTTTTTGTGTGGTTGCATTGATGGAGCCTTTATAAAAGAAGAGATTCATTGATAGATATAAAAGAAGGTTGAATATGGAGACTGCTTATGCAAATATTAATGGGCACCACATGATGATGACTTTTGTTTATGAAAAATGTTTAGCAATGGAGAGGTTGGAATTGTGGGGTCACTTGTATTACTTAGCAAGTGATATGAAATCGACATGGTTGGTAGGAGGGGATTTCAATATGATATTGCATGAAGATGAGAAAATAGGAGGACTTCCAGTACACCCTCCTGAATATGCGGATTTTGCATTTTGTGTAAATGCTTCTGGTCTGTTTGAGCAGGGATATAAAGGAAGTCCATTTACACGATGGAATGGGAGATCCAATGCTGCGTGTATATTCAAGAGATTGGATAGGATCTTTGTGAATTTTCCATTTCAGAACATGTTGCCAACTATTGAAGTTTAACATCTAATCAGAACCGGATAAGATCATGCACCATTGCTAATGACAAGCTGGGGAGCAGACCACCAATTTTGTCAAGCCTTTCAGGTTCTTGAACTTTTGGACTAAGCATGCTACATTTATGGATGCAGTGAGGCAAAATTGGGAATCCGATTTCATAGGGGATCCATTTTTGACGTTCAAGCATAAGCTCAAGAAGGTGAAGGCATCACTATCAAAATGGAGTAGGGAAACATTTGGTGAAATCTTCAAGCAGTTGGCTATTTTGGAGGACATTGTTAGGGTGAAAGAGATGTTATTTGAAGAAGATACTTCAATTGAGAACCGAATTGTGCTTCAAAAATCTCAATCTGAATTGAATAAATACTTTAGTATTGAGGAGCAATATTGGAAGCAAAAAGTTGGGATGACTTGGTTTCTTAAGGGGATAGGAATACAAGTTTCTTTCACAATCATGTCAATTGCAAAAGAAAGAAATTGCAACTGAAGAGGATCAAAAGTGGCAGTGGGGTATGGATTGAAGATCAAGAGCAATTGGCTATAGCTGCAATGAACTTTTATCAAAGACAGTTCACAAATGAAGGTGATACCTCTGACTTTTCCTTGCTCAATAATGTACCTTCGATGGTCACTATGGAATAGAATTTGGAACTTAGCAGATTGCCAACAATTGAAGAGGTAAGGACAATAATTTTTGAGCTTAGTGGGGAGAGTGCTAGTGGTCCTAATGGATTCACTAGCTTGTTTTATCAAACATGCTGGGATGTTATTGGTGCTGCTATACACAATATGGTGCTAAACTTCTATGTAGGAGTTGCACTGCCTAAATGTATCACTCACACCAATCTAGTGTTGCTGCCTAAGAAACATAGCATTGAGACCTTTTCTGACTTAAGACCTATTAGTTTGAGAAACTTCATTAACAAGGTCTTGTCTGGGGTGTTACAAGATAAATTGGAGAGTTTTTTTTTCCTTCTCTAATATCTCATAATCAATTTGGATTTGTGGAGGGTAGGAGTGTATTTGAGAACATCTTATTGACTGAAGAAATTGTCACTAGCATAAGGTCAAGGGGAAAGCCAGCTAATGTGGTGATCAAGCTTGATATGACTAAGGCCTATGATAAGGTTTCATGGAAGTACTTATTATATGTGCTAAGGAAGATGGGATTTTCTGACAACTTCATCAACATGGTGTGGAACTTGGTGTCAAATAACTGGTACTCCGTATGGGTGAATGGGCAGTCCTCAGGGTTCTTTAAGTCTACAAGGGGTGTGAAGAAAGGGGATCCCCTATCTTCAGCATTATTCATTCTATCAGCTGAGGTACTTTCCAGGTCTTTGAATAAGCTCTTTGAAGACAAGTCATTTGTGGGATTTGGAATGCCTAAGTGATCTGATCCTTTAAACCACTTGGCATATGCTGATGATACTATAATCTTTGCTTTTGATCATCCTCTATCCTTGAGAAAGATTATGGTCGTGTTGGGAACTATGAGAAGATATCAGGCCAGATTATCAACAAAGATAAGAGTTCATACTACGTGCATTCAAAGATTGCTAATGGATTGTTTCAGGCAGTTGGAGCTATTATAGGATTTGCAAGAGGTAAATTCCCATTTACATATCTAGAGTGTCCTATTGTTTACACTAGAATGAGGAAGGACTATTATGAGGATCTTATCAATAAGGTAAAGGCTAAATTGTAGTCATGGAAAGGAAAGCTGTTGTCATTTGGAGGAAAGACAACACTCGTTTCTAGTGTGTTGCAAAGTATGCTAGCCCACATGTTATCAATCTTTGATCCACCAAATAGTGTCCTCGAGCATCTTCATAAGATTTTTGCTAGGTTCTTTTGGAGCACAAAGGAAGAAGGGAGAAGCAGACATTGGGTTTCATGGAAAAATCTTTGCCTTCCTAAAAGGGAAGGGGGCCTAGGTTTTAGGTCCTTACATTATGTGTCAAGGGCACTGTTTTTAAAATATGGTGGAGGTTTAGGACCACAAAATCTTTGTGGTCTAATTTCATGTGGAATAAGTATTTCAAGAAGGAGATACCAACGGTGGTGTAGTTTAGAAAAATGTCTCATGTTTGGAGACAAATGCTGAATACTAGGGAAGAAGTAGAAAATGAGATCCTATGGGAATTAAAGAGTGGAACAACTAATATTTGGCATGAAAATTGGACTGTACTGGGTGCACTTTCCAATCAATGAAGATCTTGGAGATGACCGAAATGTAGCAAGGTGAAACATGGGATGATCAGCTGCTAGATCAAACTTTCAATGAGGAAATTGCAAAACATATAAGGCTAAATGTGCATTATGAAGGCAATGAGGGATACTGGATAGGCCATGCTAAATGACAACTCCTTCAAGCAAGTTCATTGTTAGCAGTGCTTGGCAAATATTAAGGCATAGGGCTGATCTCAATCAGGAATTCAAGTAATGTGGATTAAAGGCTTACCATTCAAGATATCCTTCTTTTTGTGGAGATTGTGGAGGCAGAAAATAGCCATTGATGACATGTGGAGGAGGCAAGGGCAAATGGTGATGTCTGGGTGTTGGTGTTGTCAGCATCCCCAAGAGAAATCTATTGAGTATATATTTGTCACAAGTCCTACTGCCTCTAAGGTATGGAACTTATTCATGGGGGCTGTTGGAATTACTGTGTCATTGATTAAATTGAAGTAGGTTATAAGGCATTGGTGGTATGATCAATGTTGTCCAAAGTTAAAGCCATTGTTTAAAGAAGTGCCAGCTATCGTCATTTGGGAACTTTGGAAGAGAAGAAATACAGGTAAACATGGAGCGAGGGCCTCGAGCTCGATAGCATCGGGGGTTTCGAGGTCGGTCGATAGCAGTAAATTACTAACAATAAATGAAGATCAATAAAGCTGAAGACTAATGTTGAGCACATTAAGCGAGAAAAACAGAGTAAACTGTTCTATTAAAGTGAATGATGATTTTACAAAATGATTGGGGTCACCTTTATATAGGAGGAGAAAACTCCAATATAGTACATTTCTAATCATGACAAATAATATTATTGGTACAGCTGTATAACGGCCTAGTACGGATGTGTACTATCTCTAACAAATCTGTTTTTNCTTGCACATGCCAAGCCTAAAAACAAGCATAACTACTTAGTCATAATTTTAATTCAAACTTTCCCAGGAAATGAATCCCTCTTCAGCACTTTGGAAAATTGCAACATGTGCATTACACATGGCTAAACTTCCACAGCACATGCACATCACACTTCTTCACAGTCACATGACTTGCACACTTGTTCCACGGCTTTTTCCCACACTTTGTCTTCCTGCCTTGCCTTGTCTTTGGACCATGCCTCACCCATAAGCTCATGACCATGTCTTGTCACAAAAAATTTCGTCCCACTGATATGCACGTTTGTCTTAGTCAAGTGCCATTCACCTTCATTTGCCATAGTCGTTGCCCACAATCAAGGTTGCCTTGCCATCACCCAAGTCACCTTGCCTAGCGGACTTGTCTAAGTCCATGCATTAACTTAGACACACCTCCAGCTTCGCACATTGCTTGACAACACCCGCACAAACCTATGTCAAGGGGCAATGTACAAGCCCTTGACTAGATTCTGCCTAACATCCGTCATGTCTTTTTTTTAGGGTCTAAAAAACCACCCCCACTGGTTGAACTTGATGCCCTCGTCGAGGCTAATTTCAAGTAGTCCTCTATTTGATGTTTGAATTGCCACAAAGAAGCACCCTTCTCCCAAGTTGCATCTGCCACGGGCTTCCCTTTCCATTAAACCACAAATTCTATCCGCCTATTCTTCTTGTGCATCCCAAATACCCGGTGGTCCAGAATATTTTCAATATCTTCCTCAATCTAAGTGTGCATCTCATGAGGAGCTCTCTATATTTTGTGCATGTACGGATCTTCAGGATCTTCAGAAAACTCACATGGAAAGTTGGATGTATCTTCATTCTTTTCGGAAGCTTCAAGCGATAAGAAACTTCCCCCACCTTTTCAACAACTTCAAAGGGACCATCATATCTTGAAACCAAATCTCTATGCCTTACCCGTCTATCAATCTTTTTCCAAATTTGAGGAGTAAGCTTTAACAACACTTTGTCGCCTACTTTGAACTCCAATGGACGCGTGTTCCCATCAGCATATTTCTTCATTCGTTTTTGTGCCATGTTCAAACTATTTGTTGCTTCTTCCATCATGATTTGCCGATCCCAACGATAGTGATAGGAAGCTGGACATTGACCTCCATTTTTCTGTTGCGTAATAGTCGTTGGTAGTTTAGGCTGCTTCGTCAAAACAATCTTGAATAGACTTTGTTGCTGAAGACTTGTGCAAATTAAAACAGAATTGTGCACAGTCTAATAAACATGTCCAGTTTCGTTGACTAGCAGTCACGAAATGCCTCGAGTAATCTTCCAACAAATGATTGATCCTTTCGGTTTGGCCATCAGTTTGGGGATTATTTTCCATCAAAAACTTAAAGTTTGTACCCATCGGATTGAACAAATAAGTCCAGA
Source organism: Nicotiana undulata (assembly GCA_005239495.1). Taxonomy (NCBI): domain Eukaryota; kingdom Viridiplantae; phylum Streptophyta; class Magnoliopsida; order Solanales; family Solanaceae; genus Nicotiana; species Nicotiana undulata. The sequence continues at coordinate 45,025 of ML278047.1, forward strand.
ACCGGCGTGTATATTTTGCATACCTGTCACTAATCACATCCTTTGGCATTTCGAAATACATAACCATGTTCTTGACGAATAACTCAGCAGCAGCCTTTGAGGGACATTCAGTTGGGGCAACAACAAAGACAACATACTTTGAAAACTTGTCAACCACAACCATGATTGAAGACAACCCATTAACCTTAGGGAATCCGCTAATAAAATCCATAGAAACAGATTTCCACGTTTCTTCTGGAATAGGCAGAGGTTGTAGCAAACCCGCCTCCTTTTTCCGCCCGATTTTGTCAAGTTGACATACACGGCAGCTCTTCATCCACATCATACTCCATCTTTGGCCAAAAGTAATATCGAGATAGAAAAGCCATCATCCTTTCAATTCCTAGATGACCAGCCCAAAAAGTATCATGCGTCTCCTTCAACAACTCACGACGCAATCCATCACCAAGTGGTACCATGATTATCCCCCATTGAAATAGAGAAGATTGTCCTTGATCCAGTACCTCCTCATTGTCCCTTCTCTCACATGATTCATTATTTTTATGTACAATGGATCATTTTCACAACCGACTTGATCTTATCAAGAAATCGGACTCGAGTAGTGTAATGGAATAAACAACATCAAACACTTCTTTCCGACTCAATGCATCTGCAACTTGGTTGTGTCTTCCCGGTTTGTGCTCGCACACAAAATCACATTCTGCTAAAAATTCCTGCCAACGTGCTTGCTTTGGACTCAACTTTTTCTGTGTCTTGAAAAATGTATTAGCCACATTATCCATCCTCACGGTGAATTTTGTTCCCAGCAAATAGATATGCCAAATTTGCAAGCAATGTATAACATCAACCATTTCTTTCTCAGGAGCTGAATACCTCTGCTCCGCTTGATTCAGTTTTCTACTTTCAAACGCCACAGGGTGGACTTCTTTAACTAGCACACCTCCAACAGCCTTGTTGGAAGCATCAGTATGAACTTAAGGGCTATTCTAAATCAAGAAGTCGCAAGATAGGTTATGAGGCAATAGCTTCTTTCAGCACATCAAACATAGCACTGCATTTTTCAGACCGTGCCACCTAACATTCTTCTTCAACAAATCTGTCAAAGGAGCAACCTTCGTTGAATAGCCAATAATGAATTTCCGATAATAGTTAGTTAACCCGAGGAAAGGCCTCAACTCATTAGCTGAATTGGGCGCATGCCAGTTCACAATGATTTGCACCTTATTCGGGTCCATCAGCACCTGAATTTGGCTCACCAAGTGCCTAAGAAACGTTATCTCTTATCTTGCAAACTCACATTTCTCCATCTACACATAAAGCTGGTACTCCCTCAACCGAGATAGCACCTTAATAAAGTGTGACATATGTTCATCCAAAGTTCGACAATAGATGACTATGTCATCTAAGTAGACAACGACAAAATCATCTAAGTACTCATATAGAACATCATTCATCAGGTTGCAGAAGCGGGGTGAAGACACGATGTTCAGTGTTTGAATTTCGTGTAAGATGGTTGGTGGCAACATAGAACCGAGGGAAAAAGAAGCCGCATTGGAGGCACTCGTCGGAACTACTGATGGTGATCAATTTCTGACTACTTTTACTTGTCTCGCCTTCTTAAGGTAGAGATAACATGCCAAGCAAAGAGTGCACTGATTTGAAAGAAGAAAAATGGTTGTTGCGACGTGTTATTGGCAATGATAATGGCCAGTGTGGGGCAGATTGTACCAAGGTCAAAATTCCCGAGCCTAAAGAGTTTAATGATGCAAGGAGTGTCAAGAAACTCAAAAATTTTGTGTTGGATATGGAGAAGAACGTTAAGGCTGCCCATGTGCGAGATAAAGATAATTCCATCATTACGACCATGTACTTGGTAGATGATGCAAAGCTTTGGTGATAGACGCGCATGGCAGACGATGTAAGTCCCGGTTGGCCAATATTTGACTCTTGGGAAGGGCTGAAAAAAGAGTTGAAGGATCACTTCTTTCCTAGCAATGTGGGTTGGATTGCAAGATATCGTTTGAAAAAGTTGAAACAAACTAGAATGGTCAGGGAATATGTCAAATATTTTAGTTATTTGATGCTGGATATAAGCAACATGTCTGAGGAAGACAAGCTGCACAATTTTCTTTATGAGTTGCAGTCGTGGGTGCAGATGGAACTCCAACGGAAGAATGTGAAAGACCTTCCTAGTGCTATCGTTGTTGCGGATGCATTGTGTAATTTCTGGATGGGACAAGATGGTTCTAATTTCTCTACTACTTCAAAGTCAAAAAATGGGAACAAGGACAAGGAAAAAGAGTGGAGGAAAAACGTAAATGACAAGGGTAATGTTGTTGAGGCCAATAGCAATGTACTGGACCTTGGACAAACAAGGGACAAAGCAGCAAATTTAATGGTTATTGTATTTGTAAATGACCACACATGGCGAGGGACTGTCAAAAACTCGAACGGCTTTCAACTTTATTTGCTGAAGAAAAATGTGAAGATGAGCCGAGCAGGGAAGAACATAGGCAGGAGATGGCATATCTAGGGCCTATGGTGGTGCTGCAAATTGCGGAAACTACTACGTCGATGGCGAATTCTTCGGGTGGGGGTGGTTTGTTAGCCCCTTGACAAAGTTCCTTGGTAGGTGTGGGTTGTGACAATGATTTTTATGATGGCCTTGGCGCACAACCTGAAAATGGGGCAACATCACGATGGGCAGCTCGGTATGACTAACTATACTGGGTGGAAAAATGCACCTTGAACGGAGGCAAGGCGCATGGAACATGGACGTGGGGGTTGTCATGATAATGACAAGGCAAAGCCAAGTCAAAGGAGGGGCCATGACATGGTAAGACAAGGAAAGACAAGCAACGACAAGTGATGCGGGAAGATTTGATCATGTTGAGGGCAACTTGACATAAGCGGGCAGCTATGGGAATGGGCGTGTGTGGAAAAATCAGTGGGCGGCAAGCTGTGACCATGAAATTGGGGTGGAGTAGTGTCAAAGGCAAGGCTGGGCACACTTCCAGCCTTGGGCACATAGTAGGTGGGCAAAACAGGCACATGTAGTGCATAGGCAACAATTACAAAACTTGTGCAAGGCACATGAGAGGAAGTTGGCGGTTACAACCACATCCAAAACACAGCTGATCATGGGCTAAAGTGTTGGCACATTTTTGTATCATATCTTAGCATATTTTCCCATCAGTTGGGGCTTGTCAACTGATTGTCCAAAATGCTGCCAAGTTAATTGGGTAGCCTGCCCTATAAATATGTGCATAAGGCTGTCCCAAATAGGCAGAAACTTAGTCTTGAGGCAAATTGTTAGCCAAAATTCGTCTAAGTGAATTCCTGAGGGTATGAAATCATTTTTGGGGCAGGGAACTAGGATTTTCTTTGTTCTTGGCCATAGGGTTGGCTTATTGTGTTCTTGTATTCACATATTAATATGAGTTGGGAAGAAATTCCTGTAAATTTGTGTGTGCCTTTACTTACTTTACTTGCTGCCTAAATCATTCTATGTCCAAAACGTCTCTAAAATTATTCTAAGTGTTGGAAGGCTGACGTTAAGGCTGGGCCGAACTGCCGCACAAGGGTGAACCTCGGGCAGAACTCGAGTTACATAAAACACCCCTGTGACAACTGGTGGTTCGAAGGTCCACATAGAATTTGACTGCCACACATACAATTTGATGGATGTTTGCAAATAAAACAACCATCAAATTTGTTATTTTGTCCCTTGTTTGTCGAAGGTCCAGCACATTGCTTTTCCTTTCCAATTCCATTGCCCTCAATAGCATTACCCTTGTCAATTCCATTTTTCCTCCACTCTTTTTCTATTAGGGTTATTTATGTTCTCCTGCAAAAGTTGTATTCCAGACAGATGTTGTATTTTATTATATTTCTTGGTTGATGCTCATGCACGTGTGACATCGGGTTTTGGGGGTGCTTACGGGTTGTTCATTATTGTAGTTGTGAAAATACCATCATTTACTCTGTAGATTCTATTTCTTACTATTTGATTGACGACAATTATGATTTTAAAATACTAAAAAAGGTAATTAAGTTAATCATCACTATTGGCTTTCCTGATGGCGTTGTTAGGCGCCATCATGACCATTAGTGGATTTTTGGTCGTGACAACTTGGTATCAGAGCATTAGGTTCACTTAGGTCTCACGAGTCATGAGCAAGTCTAGTTGAGTCTTCTGGATCGGTTCGGAGACGTTTGTACTTATCTTCGAGAGGCTACTGGTCTGTTAGGATCACTTCCCTTCTTGATTCCTCATTGTGTGATTTGATTCCTTTGAGGCTTATGCCTTTATATCCTTCCTACTCACTCTTATATGATGTTCAGTGCTCGTGTCATTTGGGAATCGAGGAGTTGCATTGGTACTTTAGACAGGGAGCAGAGTGTTTCTCCTTGCGCATTCGAGAAAGTTATTATCATCTTCTTGTGGAAGGAAGTTCTTTCATTTCAACTTAGTAACTATATTTTCGATGTTTTCAAGGCTACACGCAGATTGCTATGATGTTCATACATTGTTATCGTACAATGTTCTTGTAATGGTAGGGTGCTTGTCTATGTGTCGGGGTAGTGAGTGACTTGAAAGGAGATTTTTTCTCAATGCATGATTCAGAGGTTCAACATTTTGTTTCTAGCGGAGAAAAGGCAATCAGACTATGAATGTTCAAGTTTGGGTTAATGGAGTATCGAGACTTGGTATTATCGAGTGTGGTGGAATTTTCATTTGTTATGTGGTGTCATCATCCTTGTTGAACGCGCTAAGGTTCTCCAGTCTTATGGTCTTCATCAATTTTCCTTCGGGGCATTGTATTGTGAAATGGTGCCGGAGAAGCGGTTGCCAGAGATAGCGAAGTGTAGAAATTTTGGAATCAAATGGATATTTCCAATGTTGATGGATCGAGAAGAATGATATTCTAGGAGGTTTAGAGTCGGTGGAAATTTATTAGCTCAAATGTTACATATATGGATTTGGATTTGAGGCCACAATTGGGCAGCGAAGGGCGAGCAAGGACATGCATGAGGTGTTTTGCGGTGGTTGAATTGCTAGAAGGTCAAGTATGAAAAGTAGAAGTCGAGAAGTTGCTTAAAAGAGAGGGTTTAACCAAAGTGGGAGAGTGACATAGCAGCATGTGGATTCTGTAGTAGGATACCCACACGCCGTGAGGAAAGTTTAGTGCAATTTGGCAATCAAGGTGGATACTAACTAGGTCCACAAAATTTATTTAGATGCAACATGACTTCGAGTTTGGAATGTATTGTTAGACTTTCGGTTTATGCTAATGAGGAAGAAGGAATCTTGTTGGGTTCCCATGTGCCCGGATTCAAAAAATTATAGAAAATAATTATTACCCGTAACTTATATAGTTTGTATTCCGATAATCATCCAATTTCTCCCCATGAATTGACCCTCAAGTCAAGGATTTACCATCTCATAACTTTGGGGCTCAAAGCCCCGATTTCTACAATTCAAATACTGATAAAAATGATAACCAACAAAAATAATCATGGAAAAACATCACAATAAAGGTCATATATTTACTCCCTTGTTGAGACAAGAACAACGCGGTGAAAATCACCTCAAATGGAGCTCTAGAACTCAAGATATGCTCAAAACACTGAAATGCTCGACCTACCCATTTAAAACACTGTCCAGTCGATTTTTGTTCTTCGCCTTCGCGGGACACCTTCGCATTCGCTAAGACCAATTTTTCGCGTTTACGGTCAACCCACATTTCCTTCTTCGCGTACACGGGCCCCCCCTCTCTTTCGCGAAGAACAATGTCCGCACTAGAAACTAGCAACTTTTCCCAACACAGAAATGGGCATAAGTCTCTCATACGATCTCGGAATTCAACGATTCTTGTTGCTATTGTTCCGTAACTACGATACAGATCTAACATTCAATCCAAATACAAATAAAAGGACCTTTAATCAATATGGTACACTTTATATCTAAAGGAACGACGTTGAAACATCAAATAAGAACGCGATACAACTCATACACATCTGAAACACTCACAAGGCCCCCGGGAACCCATACAATTACACAAACAAGTCCCAAAAATAACATGAACTTACTTGAGGCCTCAAATCATACCAAACAAGATCAAAAACATGAATAGACGATCAAATCCTCCTTGTAACTTTCAAACATTCAAACTTCGATGAACACGTCCGAATTACACTTCAACATTCCAAAATAACGCAAAATTATGTAGTCATAAATCGCAATACGAACCTATTCCAAGGCTCAAACCCCCAAATGGAGATCGATAACACAATCTTTCACTTCAAACAAAACATAGAAAATTCTAAAACCTTCAAATTGCCAACTTTCCAGAATAAGCGTTGTAATGCTCCCGGACCACCCGATGCTCAACTCGAACATACACCCAAGTCCGAAATCATCATACAATCCTATTGAAACCTTCAAATCCCGATTCCAAGATCATTTACTCAAAAGTAAAACATTGGTCAACTCTTGAAACTTTAAGCTTCTGAATTGAGAATTTTCCATCTGAATCAACTTTGAACTTCCCGAAATTAAATTTTGACTACGCGTACAAGTCATATTACATGAAGTGAAGCTACCCAAGGTTTCAAACCGCCGACCGCCGCACTAAATCTCAAAACGACCGGTTGGGTCGTTATATTCTCCCCACTTAAACATACGTTCGTCCTCGAACATGCCAAGAACTGTTTCGGAGTGTCCAAAGTCACTATTTAACACCTCGTGCACCTACCCGTGCCACCACAGCCTATGTGAGCACATTAGCTCGAGCCAAATTAAAGATCCTTCCTTTTTCTTAGCAAACAAGCCTTAGAACCAAGATCCAACATCCAAAATTCTTCACGAGACCCGATTCTAACATACGAACAGCGCATCAATCACTAACACTATATCAAAACATGATCATGCACCTGTGATGAAATCACACCATGAACCGCATCATTTGCATGCACATACATTATCCGACCGCAATAGCTATAATTTCACGAATTAGATGCCCGCAATACGCCTCACAGCACATGTAAGCCATGCTCCAACTCTCGCAATACTGCCTTGATGAAAGAGATGTGTAGAAAATCATAACCACCTGCTAAAATAATAAATCATGGGGTCTCTTCATCTGAAAAGAACCATTACCTCATTCTGAACTGAATAACAACATTTTCTCTTTAATATACCCTACTTAAATCTAATCGCACTAATCCCAGGTCCAATAACCCCGTCTCACCCAGTACCAGTTGATCCAGGCAATACGACATCTCATACACTGCAAAAAATCTCATATGACGCCAATAATACGCTAACAAGATACGACTAGAATATGACACATAAGGAGGAACGAACTCGTGAAAAGAGTTACCCAGCGAATTAAACGGTCGGACAGATGTTGTGAACCCTTCTCGGAGAATGAGAAAAAAATACATAGGAATAGATATAGGGAATCGTAATCAACATAACACTGTTGCGGCGTGCAACCCGATCCACACATGATACCATTGCGGCGTGGAACCCGATCCAAACAACATATTCGTGGCGGAGTCCAACCGATCCACACATAAAAATAAATAATGAAATACCCATCAAGTCATAATGCTTGTACCTACGAAATACCCGAATAACGACTACAAGCACACTAAGTGCAAAAATACCACCTTGGGGAAACGGATAGCGCCAAACGCTACAAGACCCAAGCACGACTAAGGTGCAATAAATGACCTTCATCTCGAGAGCCTTCCTACTCACACAATACCACGATCTACACGGGATCACAACACATGTGCAAATAATCAAGATGTCTGATTACCCACATGGCAAAATAGAGTATAACATAGTATAGCTAACGACGTGAGTAACATCCAATACCCGAAGAATCCTCTGTAAGAAATGCTATGCCAAATGAACGCGTCTGACCTTATGTCATGACCTAGAATCCTAATCCAGGTTGTGATGGCACCCAACGATGGGGTTAGGCAAGCCAATATAAATTACACTAAGTGTTACCCTTCCCATTTGATTAAACAAGTCAATATTTACTAATTTTAAACAGTTAAACATAATGGTAGCTTGATATGAAACACATAACACTACACGGCCAAAATAAAGCATATGTATGTCTGTACAACCCAAAACCCAAAATATACACTACGCGTGTGCCAGGCATTAGTGTCACGAGTGTCATGGGCAAACTAATGGAATATACAAAGGATAATAATATATAAGAATCCACAGTCTGAATGAAATAGATGGGGAAAATAACAAAGTAAATGAAACTCCATGGTGCTGCTGGGGATTTCCAGAGGAATAGCTCACCGTGGAGTCAAGTCCACTAGCTCAGGGTCTATCTCCGGTACTATAACCAAAAGCACCTACCTCAGTACCTGTACAGTTAAGTACAAAAGTGCAGCATGAGCACATATTAAAATAAATATGTACCCAGTGAGTATCCCGCCTAATCTCGAAGAAGTCGTGACGAGAGGTCGACTCGATACTCACTAAGGTCCAATAGTAATCACATATGATAGAATATAATCAAATACAGTAGGCATGTCAGGAAATAGGCAACAAGTACATATCAAGAGCAGGAAAAAAAACAAACAACTACTGAATTAAGCAATAATGCACTTTCAAGGGTAAGACCACCGAAACGAAACAATAATCACCAAATCTTAGATCCGCCGTGGCGTACGGCCCGCTCCCACAAGGTACCTTCTAAACTCGCCGTGGCGTACGGCCCGATCTCATATATATTACAATTACTTTTCAACTCTGCCGTAGCGTACGGACCGATCCCATATATATCACAAATACTTTTCAACTCTGTCGTGGCGTACGGCCCGATCCCATATACATTACAAATACTTTTCAACTCTGTCGTGGCGTACAGCCCGATCCCATATACATTACAAATACTTTTCAACTCTGCCGTGGCATACGGCCCGATCCCATATACATTACAAATACTTTTCAACTCTGATGTGGCGTACGACCCGATCCCATATATATCACAATCACTCTCAAACCTGTCGTGGCGTACGACCCGATCCCAATATCTGATAATACTTACTTTCCATAACAAATTCCTTTCAATTCAACAATTTACCATAAAGACTCGGAGGAACAATACTATACAAACATAATCTCATAGTACATATGGCGTCACAATAAATCATATAAAGCATTGCAAGGAAACATATAAGGCATTACGAGGAAGCATATAAGACATTACGAGGAAACATATAAGGAATGATGTGGGCCTAACTACCCGGACATAACAATGATAGCCGCTACATACGGACTCTCGTCACTTGGCGCGTACGTAGCCCCCAAATAATTTACACATAGCATATACATCACCTATGGGGACAATTCCCTCTTACAAGGTTAGAAACGAGACTCACCTCGTGTCGAATCTACCCTCGGACCACAATTGCGCCCGAAACTTCGAACTCTACACCCGAAGACTCGCAACTAGCCAAAAGGTGTAAAATAATATCAATGCATGCACAATGCGGGAAATTATCCTAGTTATTCACTAAAATCGCTATTCTAGAAGAATTTCCAAATTCTAACCCCGGTATCGCATGATCTAATTCCGAAAATTCTCGAAGGGATCAATCACCCATAGCCTAAGGATCATTAAGGTGTGATTTCTAATTCAATTCATGGCCTAAAATGAAAAATCACAAAACCCTCAAGAGCCCTAAAATTACTACCTAATTCTATGATTTTAGAAAATTTAATAGGGAATTTAACTAGGAATTAATGTTTAAAACTAGTAAAACCATGGAATTTACTTACCTCAATAACAGAGGTGGAAGGTTCTTTGAAGAGCTCTCTAAAGGCTTGAGGAGGAAGATGAAAATGGAGGAAATAGGTTAAGTCCCGTATTTAATAAAACTGCCCAGGGATTGCTTAACTGCGATCGCGACAAGGGCCCTGCGATCGCGAAGGCCAACTAGCCAGACCTCAGCGATCGTGGCAGGGGTCCTACGATCGCGAAGGCCAACTAGCCAGACCTCTGCGATCGTGGCAGGGGTCCTGCGATCGCGAAGGCCAACTGGCCAGATCTCTGCGATCGCGGAGAAGGTAATGCGATCGCGAAGAGTAACTGTGCCCGGCCATGGCTTGGCACTATGCGATTGCGAGGATGGGGCTGCGATTACGAAGGCATGGAGTCCAGCCTTCCGCGATCGCGAAGAGGAAGCTGCGATCGCGAAGAACGATCAGCAGCCCAGCCCAAATCCTTCTCCGCGATCGTGACCCACCTTCTGCGATCGCAAAGAAGGAAACCAGACAGCAGAAAATCTGGTTTTTCCAACTTAGCTCCCGGGGGTCCAAAAATCACCCGAGCCCCTCGGGACCCCGTCCAAAAGAACCGGCATGTCTGTATTCATGATATGAACTCGCTCGAACTTCCGGAACGCGAAAAATAACAACGAAACTCAAAATTCAACCCAAAACCAAATTGAATCATGCTTAAGAACTTAAGATTCTAGAATTCATTTCAATGCGCCGAACCGGCCTATACTACTCGGAATGATTTCAAATTTTGCAGACAAGTTGTAAATGATATAACAGAACTATTCCCAGTTACGGAATTTCATTCGGACCTCGGTAACATAAAAACACATTCCAAGCCAAATTTCAAATTCTATGAAAATCCTCAAAACTTCATTAACTCTAAATTTTCCCATTTTGATCTGAAACACGTCAAATCGAGTCTGTTTCTTACCAAATTTTACAAATAACCTAAGTAACACATATTGAACCTACATCGGGCTCGGAAACCATAATACGGGCCCGGCAGCACAGGTTTCACATCGAGGTTCATTTTCATAAGCCTTTAATATTTTCAGAAAATAATTTTCTTTCAAAATTCATTTCTCGGACTTGGGTCCTCGGAATTTGATTCCGGGCATATGCCCAAGTCCCATATTTTCCTAAGGACCTTCCGAGACCGTCAGATCACGGGTCCGGGTCCGTTTACCAAAAATGTTGACCGAAGTCAACTTTATTCAATTAATTATCATAAATTCAACTCTTTATCAAGTTTTTCACATAAAGACTTCCCAGCAACGCGCCCGGGATGCGCACGTATATCGAGGTGAGATTAACAGAAGCTTTCGGGGCCTCGAAACACAGTCATAATTAAATTTACATAAGATGACCTTTTGGGTCATCACGATCTCCGCCTCTAAAACAACTGTTCGTCCTCGAACGGACATAGAGTCGTACCTGAAGTGCTGAATAATTGCGGATACCTGTTCCGCATGTCCTCCTCGGACTCCCAAGTCGCCTCATCGACTGGTTGGCCCCTCCACTGGACCTTTATGGCAGAAATTCTCTTAGTCCTCAACTGGCGGTCCTGCCTATCAATAATAGCAACTGGCTCCTCCTCGAAGCCCAACTTCTCATCTAACTAAATAGTGCTGAAATCAATCACGTGAGAGAAATCGGCATGATATCTCCGGAGCATGGATACATGAAAAACCGGATGAACCTCATATAAGGCGGGAGGTAAAGCGAGCTAATAAGCAACCTCCCCGACTCTCCTCAACAACTCGAAAGGGCCTATAAACCTGGGGCTCAGCTTGCCCTTCTTCCCGAATCTCATAACGCCCTTCATTGGCGAAACTTTCAACATAACCTTATCTCCCTCCATAAAAGCTACATCACGCGCCCGCTGATCTGCGTAACTCTTCTGTCTAGACTGAGCTGTGCGGAGTCTCTCCTGAATAATTTTCACCCTATCCAAAGCATCTCTCACTAGATCTGTGCCATATAACTTGGCCTCACCAGGCTCAAAACACCCGATAGGAGAACGACATCGCCGACCATATAAAGCCTCGAATGGAGCCATATCGATGCTGGACTGATAACTGTTATTGTATGCAAACTCTGCCAAAGGCAAGAACTGGTCCCACTGACCCCCTAAATCAATCACACAAGCCCTGAGCAAATCCTCCAAAATATGAACAGTACGCTCCGACTGACGATCAGTCTGAGGGTGAAATGCTGAGTTGAGATGTATCTAAGTGCCCATCTCACTATGCAATGCTCTCCAGAAGTGCGAGCTGAACTGAGGACCTCGATCTGATATAATGGACACCCGCACACCATGCAATCGTACTATCTCCCGAATATAAATCTAGGCCAACCTCTCTGTAGTATAAGTAGTAGCCACAGGAATACAATGCGCTGATTTGGTCAATCTATCCACAATGACCCAAACCGCGTCAACCTTCCGCAAAGTCCGAGGCAACCCAACCACGAAGTCCATGGTGATGCGCTCCCATTTCCACTCAGGAATGGGCATCTACTGAAATAAGCCTCCTGGCCTCTGGTGCTCGTACTTGACCTGCTAACAATTGAGACACCTAGCCACAAACTGCACTACATCCTTCTTCATCTGCCTCCACCAGTAGTGCTTCTTCAAATCATTGTACATCTTCGTCGCACCCGGATGAACAGAATACCGAGAGCTGTGGGCCTCTTCTAGAATTCACTTCCTCAGGCCATCAATATTACGAACACATAAACGGCCCTAGAGCCTCAAGACACCATCCTCGCCCAAAGTAACCTCCTTGGCCCGGCCCTGGACCACCGTATCCCGAAGCTCTACAAGGAATGGATCATAAAACTGCCGAGCATTAATCTCCCCCAACAATGAAGACTGAGCAACTACATGAGCCAAAACTCGACGAGGATCCAAAAGGTCCAATCTCACAAGGCGATTGGCCAGGGACTGAATGTCCAAGGCTAAAGGTCTCTCCTCCGTTGCAATGTAGGCCAATCTACCCATACTTGCTGCCCTCCTACTCAAAGCATCTGCTACTACATTCGCCTTGCCCAGGTAATACATAATAGTGAGATCATAGTCTTTTAACAACTCAAGCCATCTCCGCTGCCTCAAATTAAGGCCCCTCTGCTTGAATAAGTGCTGCAAACTACGGTGATCAGTATAAACCTCACAAGACACACCATACAAGTAGTGCCGCCAAATCTTCAAAGCATGAACAATCGCCGCCAACTCTAAGTCATGCATAGGATAATTCTTTTCATGAACCTTCAGCTGGCGCGAAGCATAAGCAATAACCCTGCCATCCTGCATCAACACACATCCCAACCCGACGCGTGAAGCGTCGCAATACACAGTATACATCCCAGAACCGGAAGGCAACATCAGAACTGGTGCTCAGGTCAAAGCTGATTTGAGCTTCTGAAAGCTTGCCTCACACATGTCGGACCACCGAAACGGGGCATTCTTCTGAGTCAATCTGGTCAATGGAGCTGCAATAGAAGAGAACCCTTCCACGAATCGGCGATAATAGCCTTCTAGGCCCAAGAAACTCCTGATCTCTGTAGCTGAAGTAGGACGCGGCCAACTCTGAACCGCCTCAATCTTCTGAGGATCAACCTTGATACCTTCTCCGGATACCACATGCCCCAAAAATGCCACAGAATCTAACCAGATCTCGCACTTGGAGAACTTAGCATGCAGCTTCTATTCCCGCAAGGTCTGGAGCACAACCCTTAAATGCTGCTCATGCTCACCCAGGCTCCACGAATAAATCAAGATGTCATCAATGAAGACGATGACGAAGGAATCAATATACGGCCTGAATACCCTATTCATCAAGTCCATGAATGTTGCTGGGGCATTAGTTAAACCAAAGGACATCACCAGGAACTCATAATGGCCATATCTGGTACGAAATGCAGTCTTCGGAACATCTGAAGCCCGAATCTTCAACTGATGATAACC
>ML278047.1:58870-76681 GCA_005239495.1 Nicotiana undulata
GGTACGAAATGCAGTCTTCGGAACATCTGAAGCCCGAATCTTCAACTGATTATAACCTAATCTCAAATCAACCTTGGAAAACACACGAGCACCCTGCAACTGGTCAAATAAATCATCGATGCGCGGCAGAGGATACTTATTCTTAATAGTAACCTTATTCAGCTGGCGGTAATCAATACACATCCGCATAGACCCATCCTTCTTCTTCACAAATAGGACTGGAGCACCCCACGGTGACACACTCGGCCTAATGAACCCCTTAGCCAACAACTCCTCAAGTTTATCCTTTAATGCTTTCAACTCCTTAGGAACCATATGATACGAGGGAATGGAAATAGGTTGAGTATCTGGAGCTAAATCAATACAGAAATCAATATCTCGATCTGGAGGCATGCCTGGAAGATCTGAAGGAAATACGTCTGAAAACTCTCGCACCACCGGCACTGAATCAATGGTTGAAGACTCGGCGGCGATGTCCCGCACATAAGCAAGGTAAGCCAAACAACCCTTCTCGACCATATGTTGAGCCTTTATGAAGCAAATGACCCGGCTGGAGGCACTAACTGAAGAACTTCTCCACTCTAGCCTACGCGACTTAGGCATGGCTAAAGTGACTGTCTTGGCATGGAAATCTAACACAACATGTTAAGTAGATAGCCAATCCATGCCTAGGATAACCTCAAAATCAATCATATCCAGCAATAAAAGATCTGCTCTGGTATCGAAATCACAGAAAGTGATCACATAAGACCGGTAGCCCCGGTCTACCACCACAGAATCGCCCACAGGAGTGGACACATATATAGGGGAACCCAAGGACTCACGAGGGATATCCCGAAAATGAGAAAATAGTACTGAAACATATGAATACGTGGATCCTGGATCAAATAGTACCGAAGCCTCTCTACCACATACTGAGATAATACTTGTGATTACGGCGTCTGAGGCCACTGCATCTGATCTGGCCAGAATGGCATAAAACCTAGCTGAGGCTCTGAAAGACTGAACTCCCCCAGAGTGAACAAGAACTAACTGACCTCCTCCTGACTGGCCTCCCCCTCTAGGACGACCCCTGCCGACCTGTTCTCCACCTCGAGGTGGCCGGACTACTGGTGCTGAACTCCTAGGCTGATAACTCTGCTGCACTGCCTTGCCCCGATACCTGGGACAATACCTCCACGTATGAACCGGCTCCCCACACTCGAAACAACCTTCTGGCACTACAGCCGGCTGCCCGAAAGAGGAAGAACCCTGAATAGCCGGAGGGCGGTGTGAAACCTCTAGTAAGGCACTGAAATAGGAACTAGAGGATCTCTGATGACTGGAATAACTGTTGGGTGCACTCTGGGTGGCTGAAGGACGATAGGAACGCTCTGACTTAGTGCCGAACTGAGGCCTCACTGAACCACCTCGAGGGGGTGGTGGGGGTGCTGAATATGAAGGTTTGCTAGGCTGACCACCCCCGAACTGATCTGTGCTCCTAGCTGAGACATACCTGAACTCTCCTGAGAACCTATCCCTCTTGTCCCGCTGACCCTGTTCCCTGCTCCTCAACCGATACCCCTCAATCCGTCGAGCTATCTCGACTACAAGCTGGTAGGGGGTACCCACCTCTACCTCTCGGGCCACAAAGACCCTAATACCTGGATGCAAGCCTGCCACAAACCGTCGTACCCTCTCGGCATCAGTAGGCAATATCATAAGGGCATGGCGAGATAACTCGGAAAATCTAGCCTCATAATCAGTCACTGACATTTGCCCCTGCTCTAGTCGCTCAAACTGACCCCGTAGCTCCTCCCTCTCAGAAGGTGGAATGTATATGTCCAGAAATAGCTGAGCGAACTGATCCCAAGTGACAGGAGGAGAATCTGCTGGTCTGCTGAGAATATATGACTGCCACCACCTGCGAGCTCTGCCCTCTAACTGAAATGTGGTGAAATCCACTCCATGGGACTTCAAAATCCTCATGTTATGCAGTCTGTCCCTGCACCTATCAATAAAATCCTGAGCATCTTCACCCCGCTCACCCCTGAAGACTGGAGGGCGAAGTCGGGTCCATCTATCCAACATCTTTTGCTAGTCACCCTCTGCAACTGGCCTGGGCTCTAAGGCTGCTACTACGGGCTGAACCCCACCCATGGGCGGTGTGCCTAGGGTATGACGTGTTGCTGCTGCCTAAACTGTGGCCTGAGCGGTAGGGTTCTGAACTCCCCCTCCCGCCTGAGAAGTAGCAGGGTCGGCTGGAAATAAACTAGCCTGGGACATAGTGTCCATGAATCTCAGCATACGGCCCATGACCTCTTGGAAGCCTGGCCCCGTCATGAAATCCACTAGAGCAGGTGCTACTAGAGGCACCTCATCCTGCTCCTCTATAATCGGGTCCTCTGGTGGTGCCACTGTTGTAGCTCTGGGATGCCCTCATCCCCTACCTCGAGCAGGTGCTCTACCCCAACCTCGGGCGGCAAGGGCAGCGGCATCTCCCAGGCCAGAAACATCAGATGCACGCGTCCTCACCATCTGTGAGAGAATAGAAGAATAATTTTGATTACATCATAGATTTCACGACAAGATATGAATAAAGGGAAGTTTCCTAACACCCCATAGCCTCCTGAAGATAAGTACAGACGTCTCTGTACCGATCTGCAAGACTCTACTGGGCCTGCCCGTGACTCGTGAGACTTACGTGAACCTAGGGCTCTGATACCACGTTGTCACGACCCAGAATCCTATTCCAGGTTGTGATGTCGCCCAACGACGGGGTTGGGCAAGCCAATATGAATTACACTAAGTGTTACCCTTCCCATTTGATTAAACAAGTCAATATTTACCAATTTTAAACAGTTAAACATGATGGTAGCTTGATATGAATGTAACAACATAACACTACATGGCCAAAACAAAGCATGTGTATGCATGTACAACCCAAAACCCAAAATATAAACTACGCGTGTGCCAGGAACTAGTGTCACGGGTGTCATGGGACAACTAACGGAATATACAAAGGATAATAATATATACAAATCCATAGTCTAAATGAATAGACGGGGAAAATAACAAAGTAAATGAAACTCCATGGTGTTGCTGGGGGTCGCTAGAGGAACAACTCACCGTGGAGTCAAGTCCACTAGCTCAGGGTCTATCTCTGATACTATAACCAGAAGCACCGACCTTAGTACCTGTACAGTTAAGTACAGAAGTGCAGCATGAGTACATATTAAAATAAATATGTACCCAGTGAGTATCCTGCCTAATCTCGAAGAAGTAGTGACAAGAGGTCGACTCGATACTCACTAAGATCCAACAATAATAACATATGATAGAATATAATCAAATACAATAGGCATGTCAGGAAATAGGCAACAAGTACATATCAAGAGCAGAAAAAAAACCAAACAACTACTGAATTAAACAATAATGCACTTTCAAGGGTAAGACCACTGAAACGAAACAATAATTACCAAATCTTAGATCCGCCATGGCGTACGGCCCGCTCCCATAAGGTACCTTCTAAACTCGTCGTGGCGTACGGCCCGATCCCATATATATTACAATTATTGTTCAACTCCGACGTGGCGTACGGCCCGATCCCATATATATCACAAATACTTTTCAACTCTGCCGTGGAGTACGGCCCGATCCCATATACATTACAAATACTTTTCAACTCTGCCGTACGGCCCGAACCCATACACATTACAAATACTTTTCCACTCTGCCGTGGCATACGACCCAATCCCATATATATCACAATCACTCTCAAACCTGCCGTGGCGGCGTACGGCCCGATCCCAATATCTGATAATACTTACTTTCCATAACAAATTCCTTTCAATTCAACAATTTAACATAAAGCCTCGGAGGAACAATATTATGCAAACATAATCTCATAGTACATATGGTGTCACAATAAATCATATAAAGCATTGCAGGGAAACATATAAGGCATTACGAGGAAGCATATAAGACATTACGAGGAAACATATAAGGCATGATATGGGCCTAACTACCCGGACATAACAATGATAGCTGCTACGTACGGACTCTCGTCACTTGGCGCGTACGTATCCCCCAAACAATTTACACATAGCATATACATCACCTATGGGGACAATTCCCTCTTACAAGGTTAGAAACGAGACTCACCTCGTGTCGAATCTACCCCTCGGACCACAATTGCGCCCGAAACTCCGAACTCTACACTCGAGGACTCTCAACTAGACAAAAGGTGTAAAATAATATCAATGCATGCACAATGCGGGAAATTATCCTAGTTATTCACTAAAATCGCTATTCTAGAAGAATTTCCAAATTCCAACCCCGGTCTCGCATGATCAAATTCCGAAAATTCTCGAAGGTATCACTCACCCATAGCCTAAGGATCATTAAGGTGTGATTTCTACTTGAATTCATGGCCTAAAATGAAAAATCACAAAACCCTCAAGAGCCCTAAAATTACTACCTAATTCTATGATTTTAGAAAATTTAATAGGGAATTTAACTAGGAATTAATGTTTAAAACTAGTAAAACCATGGAATTTACTTACCTCAATAACAGTGGTGGAAGGTTCCTTGAAGAGCTCTCTAAAGACTTGAGGAGGAAGATGAAAATGGAGGAAATAGGCTAAGTCCCGTATTTAATAAAACTGCCCAGGGATTCCTTAACTGCGATCGCGACAAGGGCCCTGCGATCGCGAAGGCCAACTGGCCAGACCTCTACGATCGCGGCAGGGGTCCTGCGATCGCGAAGGTCAACTGGCTAGACCTCTATGATCGCGGCAGGGGTCCTGCGATCGCAAAGGCCAACTGGCCAGACCTCTGCGATCGCGGCAGAGGTCATGCGATCGCGAAGGGTAAGTGTGCCCGGCCCTGGCTTGGCACTATGCGATCGCGGGGATGGGGCTGCGATCGCGAAGGCATGGAGTCCGGTCTTTTGCGATCGCGAAGAGGAAGCTGCGATCATGAAGAACAATCAGCAGCCCAGCCCAAATCCTTCTCCGCGATCGCGTTCCACCTTCTGCGATCGCAGAGATGGAAACCAGACAGCAGAAAATATGGTTTTTCCAACTTAGCTCACGGGGGTCCAACACTCACCCGATCCCCTCGGGACCCCGTCCAAAAGCACCGTCAAGTTTGTTTTCATGATACGGACTCGCTCAAACTTCCGAAACGCGAAAAACAACAACGAAACTCAGAATTCAACCCCAAAACCAAATTGAATCATGCTTAAGAACATAAGATTCTAGAATTCATTTCAATGCGCCGAACCGGCCTATACTACTCGGAATGATTTCAAATATTGCAGACAAGTAGTAAATGACATAACGGAACTATTCCTAGTCTCGGAATTGCATTCGGACCTAGGTAATATATAATCACATTCCAAGCCAAATTTGAAATTCTATGAAAATCCTCAAAACTTCATTAACTCTAAATTTTCCCATTTTGATCTGAAACCCGTCAAATCGAGTCTGTTTCTTACCAAATTACACAAATAACTTAAATAACACATAGTGAACCTACTCCGGGCTGCGAAAACATAATACGGACCCGGCAGCACAGGTTTCACATCGAGGTTCATTTTCATAAGCCTTTAATATTTTCAGAAAACATATTTTCTTTAAAAATTCATTTCTCGGACTTGGGTCCTTGGAATTCGACTTCGGGCATACGCCCGACTCCCATATTTTCCTACGGACCTTCCGGGACCGCCAGATCACGGGTCCGGGTCCGTTTACCAAAAATGTTGACCAAAGTCAACTTTATTCAATTAATTATCATAAATTCAACTCTTTATCAAGATTTTCACATTAAGGCTTCCCGACAACGTGCTCGGGTTGCGCACGCATATCGAGGTGAGATTAACGGAGGTTTTCGGGACCTCAAAACACAATCATAATTAAATTTACATAAGATGACCTTTTGGGTCATCATACCTTACGTAGAGCACACATTAACATTAGATCAACCAATAGACCTCAAGCCGATTCCAATCATGCCATATTGGGCCAACAACCCTTGGAGGATCTACAATGGCCCAATTCATGACACACAGGAACAGTAGTCCCAATTTGGAACAAGCTCTCACAGTTCACAACTAAAGAAATAGAGTGCCTTCCAGGCATGAACTCTCACATTAACGATAGTAACAAAAATCTACCTACTTGGTTTCAATCTTTAACAATCAAGTGACCAACAAGTCACACTTACATAAATTTCCTCGTGGGATACGCTCCCATGACCTTCCGCATCAGGTAACAAAGTCTTCACCTCCATACCACCAACATTGCTTATGCTACAAAGCAAATCGAAAATCCGCAAATCAATACACAAAGCCTCTTAGACAGGACACCGTTCTTAGGTGACACTAAGGAAAATACCAGCTTACTCTAAACATCTCAATTCTTTTCTGCTCATTCGAGCTTGTGAATTCTTATCAGCACTGAACCGTAACCTTGATCCTCGCTCATAATTCTCATGCCTCTCATTGCATATATCATGCCTCTACGTGAGAGTACAAGAATTTCGTCATAACTCCTAAACCACCAATAGAATAACAATTCATCGTCTAGAACCCCTTTCACTAAACACATTTCAGAGGAACGATGGCATCACACAACTAAATTCCCATAACTACAGAAAATACAAGCCTCGAGTTGTGGTCTAAACCACCATAAATCTTCTGGGATCCATCTACACATAACAAGCCATTATAATCAAATGCCTCCAAATCAATCAAATTATGGTGACTACCAAACTCGTACGTACCGCCAAAAATTATCGGTATAACTAACACGCCGAAGGAACTAATCATTTCCACAATTATGCTAGTTCAAACCATTACTCACTCACCCCACTTCTTCTAGTTTGCTCTTAACTTGCTTGAGAAATAATAATAGCTCCATTCAAAAACATAACTAAACTAAACAACACTCATCCCCGGTAACCCAATTCACGACACCACATCGTTTCAATACCCATGAACCATCTCATACCCTCTCTATGCGCACAATAATATTTCAAACTAGTACACCCTTTCTGAAGATCCTCTATGAATCCGAAGTTGTTTTCTCCTATTTCTCAAATATTGTACTGTAGACTCGATGATAATATAGAACTCCCTTTCATAATCCACTGCAAGAACTCGACCCTTAACCACACAAAGGACTCGAAATCCTTAGGCACTGCACCTTAATTCTTGAACCCACTAGAACTGTTGTTGATAGTCACCCACTATGACACAAATATAATCAAGCTCCTATGATTTGTTAGCACATGAGCACTCCCAAAGACACAACCGGATGAATTCTTTTCCTTGTACATCACATCCATAAGAAGCATAAACTCTGAGTCTTCCCAAAACCTGCACATGAATTGATAAGGCCAAATATAGAATTCATTCATCAAGTTCTTTTCTCGAATTAACCCTGGTGATTTCTTTTCTTAGTCATAAATAATCCACCAATGCACTTATAACTAGAAAATGCACAAGAAGATATCCACGCAATCCAATCATTGACGGTGAGCTCCCTCACTTAGCTTTAAGCTACAATCACATAATGTAGAGCCCACAAAGATTCCTCCTCCCAATTACCATGATCTCACACCATTAACCCGCCAAATTGCTCTTGGTCTCTCGATAAACTTTTCATGAACATTCCAAATTATCAGCCACAATCGTTATTCAACCTTCTACCAGGTAGTAAGTAGAACTCCTCATAAAAACTTCATCAAAATCATGCAACTGCTTAATTGCTCATAGTAGATAACCCACTTGTGGAATTCCGTACTGACATCTTCTAATGATGTTGCACTGGGTATAACTACCACGAAATCAAAAAAAACCTCTTGAGCCCATGCTCGTCCACTAACTGTAGAAGTATGGTCACTCCCCATCGACATCAACTAAAAATCTGACAATACATTCCAAACACGGAGTCACTTTGCATCATAAAATGATAATCAAGTCTTCACACCCATCTTCATTTCAAGCAAACTCCTCTTTTCCATATTCCATCTCCTTCGGTACAATAGTCACCATCCCAAATAAAATATGTAGACCAAATCACCTTTCATCACGATTCCTCAAATCGCCCTAAACTTTCTCAATGCCCGTGGCAATCCTACCACAGAATCTATGTGCTACTCTGCAACTCCAACTTTGGTTAACCCATCTTCTTAAGCAACGTCTCGACCTTTGTTGTACGTACTTGACCTGCTAGAAATTCAACCACCGCGAGACACCTCCTACCATGTCATTCCTCACCTTTCGCTGTACAAATGCTGCCTCAAATCAAAACCCATCTCTGTAGCACCTGAACTAATAAATTATTACTAACTCTAAGCCTCCTTGAAGACAATCTTTCTCGAGCCATCAACATTAGAAACACTGACCGATTATGAAACCACTACACACCGCCATCTCTGACTACCGCTTCTCATGCACCATTTCACTACAACCTTCCCAGAAGGCAGATCAAAGAAGACCATAACACCAGTGCACCTTAATGCGTTCAAACAAGGACGACAACACCACATCACAAATGTGAATTCCACCACGCTCGAAAATATCAAGTCTCGTTACTCCATCAACCAAAGCCTGAACATCCATTCTGATTGCCTTTCCTTTGCTGGAATAAATGTCGAACCTCTAAACCATGCACTGATAAATCCTCTTTTCGAGTCATTCACTGCCTCGACACATAAACAAGCACCCTACCATTACACTAACACTCGGTGACAACAATGCATGAACATCATAATAATATGTCATAGCCTCAAAACCATAAGAAGTATAAATACTAGGCTGAAATGACATAACACCCTTATACGAGGCGACGATAATAGCCTAACCCCAATACGTAGAGATAAACATCCCACACCACATCTGAAGTACCACTACAACTCCTCAATGTCTATTTGATAACAAGCGCTCTATGTCACATAAGATTGAGTAGGAAGGAAATAATGGCATAAGCTCAAATGGAATCAAACTGCACGAAGAGGAATCAGGAGGGGAAGTTCTCCTAACATCCCGTTAGCCTCTCAAAGATAAGTACAGACGTCTCCGTATAAATCCGCAAAACTCTACTAGACTTGCTCATGACTCGTGAAACCCATGCGAACCTAGAGCTCTAATACCAAGTTATCACAACCCAATATTCGCTAAAGGTCGTGATGGCGCCTAACACCGCCGTCAGGCAAGCCAACGGTGATCTATCAACTTACTTACTCATTTTATTACTTTAAAATCATAATTTTCATTAATTAAATAATATGAAATAGAATTTACGGGGTGAATGATAATATTTACACGAACTACAATGATGATCAACCTATAGGAACTCCCAAAACCCGGTGTCACAAGTGCATGAGCGTCGACTAGGAAATATTGGTGATACCCAATTTTTCCCGAAAAATATTTTTAATTGCATATATATCTTCAAAATCATGCATTAATAGCAATTGGTATTTTTTCATAATTTTCCTATATTTTTATTAATTTATCCAGCACTTTATTTCCAACAAATAATTACTAAAATTGCATCCCAAATGATTTCAAAAGCATTTCTTGATTTTATTTATTGTTTATGGTCCTAATAAGACAAATACTTTCATAATTAGCCAAATTGGCATCTTTTGGCTATAATTGCAATAATTTTGCAATTATAGCCCAAACATATAATTTTGTACACTTTTTACCAAAAATTAGTCATTTGTGTTTTAAAATACTAAATAATCATCTTAAACTATTTTCTATGCATGAAATTCATTTTTATAATTATTAGCTATTTTACAAATGATTTTAATTAATTTGAATTGGTTTAACAAATAGCCTAGTTTTAATTCAATTACAGCCTAAATTAAACCAGCCCCAAACCTCAATTAAATCAGCCCAATTCCTAAATCTAACCGGCCCAGACCTGATTTAATCTTGGCGGTTGATCAATTTTGATCAATGTCCTAGACTCACCCTAGCCTAATTTAACCTAAACGACGTACCCCATCCCCTCATTTCTCTCTTTCTCTTCGTTGTTACACCCTCTCATTCTCTCTCAAGCTCTCTGCTAAATCATGGATTCCTACTCGCCGGCCGTTTGCTTGCCGGTATAAATGGTGGTTCTTTACCACCCCTAGTCTCTGTGGCTCTGCCCATGCCCGGATTCCTGCTACCCTGAGGTCCTCAAGGGGTCAACGGCTGTTCAACTCACACCTATGGTCTGTCCCTTCCGCTCTCAGGCCACCATGGCCCGTCCGAGTAAGATCTTTCTATTTCCGGCTAAACATATGATTTCTAAGCTTGACTCTCTCTATATCTGGGTTATCTCTCTCAAAACCCTAATTTTATCTCTTGACTCTTCAGATCCGTAACAGATCTAAGATTATTCTGAGTTATTTTATTTTATTCCATGAGAATTTTTTCGATTTTTCAAAAATGCCTCTTCGTCTTCATAACTAGGGTTTCTTAGCCCCCTTTTCAAAATGACTCTTCCTCTGATTTTAAGTGATGTTCTATAATTTCTACTGTGTTTAAACAACTTATTTACGTTTTCCCCTTTTACCTGATTTACTATGTTAAAAACCCTGATTCTTTTGGTTTTAATACTGGGTTCTGAGACTGTCTTTGCTTGTTTGTTCGTTTAATTTCTTCGTATGACTGTTACTCATGAATATGTTATGAATCTCTGTGATTTTTACCCTATTTGGCTTATTAGGGTTTTTGATTTGTCTCTTTTTGCCTATACTGTGTCTATTCCATTCATTCATAGAAGTTTGTAGTAATTTCCTTTAATTAGTACTATTTTCTATTTGAATCCCTAATTTTCCTTCATTTATACCCTATTATGCTTATTACGGTTTCTGATTTTACTCATTCTTGCCTATACTGTTATTATCTCGTTTATTTACAAAAATTTATGTTAAATCCCTTTAATCAGTACTACTCCTATTTATTGATACCTTTCACTAATTTCTTGTGATGATCTCCTTTACTGATTTCCTATGGTAACATTATCTACTAATTTCCGGACTTTAGTTTATTTCTTGCCTTATCACATGATTGACGATACTTTTAATTGATCCTTATTTCCTTAATTAGAACCTTATGAACCTAGGCCTAATTTTTTACTCTGTGCCTACACTGTTTGAATTATTTCCTTATTCATTATGCTCCAGTTACACAATTGATCTCCTTCCTTATTTATCTTTTACCGTTTGAAGTTAACTCCCTTAATTGAGGAAGTACTTATACTGATTTTACTGTAATTGGTTCTGAGTTCTAAAATTACTGTGCAATTGTGATTTTTACCTTATTCTACCTAGTTTCAAACTACTATATATATGCTCTCTCATTAACACACACGGATACAAACTGACACTAGTTAAAACTCTCTCACACTCAAAGCTTTTCCTACTTTCTTTCTTGCTACTTGCTACGGTTACTGAATTAGCCGGCTGCAAGCCAAGGCTAATTATTGCACTCTTCTGTTCTTCACTTTGTGTTTTCTCTCTTTACTGGTATGTTTTGATTTTCAATTTAAGTCTCAAAACCAATATGTTTCTTTTACTGCTTCAGTTTATCATGTTCCTAATATTTTTCTATCTATGGTTTTGTTGTTCAACATGTAGTTAACCTGTTCACATTACTGCTCATCTAGCATGTTATGTTATGTCCTACCCCCCCCCCCTAGAATCAGTATGCTTATGGATATGTTACTTCCTTTGTAGTATGTTCCCAATTGACTATGTTCTGTCTATGCATGTTTAAATGGTTAGTTGATTGATTCATCTAGTTTCTAGTACAAACCTGTTTGTAAGTAATTTGTTATTCAAAACTGTCCTGATTATATGCTTAATTATGTTTGATACCCCCATGTCTTCTATTATCTATTCTGAGATTCATAATCACATACTAAGTTTACACCATTAGTTATCCCCAACCCCATTAGCCCCCTAAGCACTTGTGACACTATGCAACCATTAGACTATGACCTCTTGGCTGCTATTCCTTGAAATTTCTATGCTTCTGTCTGTTATGTGTTCACCATGCATACTCTACTTGTCCCTAATCCCCAATGATCCCTGTGTGAAGGATTGTTATCTGAGTATGTTGAACCTGTTTGGTTCTGTGTTTGATCTGTTGTTTGTTTAATTCCTATTCAAACTATCTTACTATTAAAACCACTTCATACTTTTATAAACTTCAATTGAGTCTTTTCAACACTGTTTTATACCAAAGCCTTTTCAAAACTATGTCAAGCACTCTCACTCTACTCTTAGGTCCTCAAGTTCTTCCCCTCCCCTCCAGTGTGTGACTGCTTTGGGATCCATGTGAGATCCCTCTTAACTCTGATGCACTGGAGCTGGCTCTTCCACACTGCACTTACTCAGTTCTAGTTATGAAATCTGGGTGTGAGCACTGTCGGGGATCCCTTGAGGTCCTTAGGGAATTCTGACACACCCGTACAAGAGAAAGGCTATGAAGTACTTGGGCATTTGAGGTTCTGAAAATCTGGGCCTATTTCAAGCTCCCTATAGTGTAACTTCTTATTTTCCTTTATCTAATTATGTAAATCAGTCAAATATTGGTTTGTAATAATTATTGTAAACGAATATTGGGGATGACTAGTGAAATGGGGAGGTAGCTATATATTTCTATCATTGGGGTAGAAAGCATGTTATGGGCTTTACTTTATCTATACTTGCATTAGAATCCCTGCTTTAGGACCAATACATTCAAATCATGTCATGCACTAGATATCATGTTCTTAGGTTTACTGATTCAGCATCTCAATTGACACTAATACATATTCATGTTTATGATTTATCACTTAGAAATACTACTCCTATGTTAATAAACAACATCAACACAAAAGTTGTTACTCATGTGCATTCATAAAACATGCTTAACAACTCTGTAACTCCTTGTGCATTTAGAGATCATGCCTCTAGGAATCATGTCTTAACCATTCTGCATTTATGTGTGCATATTAGATACCATGCTCTAAGGTGTCGTTTAAAACGCCTAGTTTAAACTACTGATTCATAAAATAGGTATAAAACAATTTCACATTTGATTATCATGTTTTAAATAAAACAAGTAACAATCCCTGTATTTTTCGTAACACCTAGAACAGCATGCTTTTAGGCAAGAAAAAACTCCTGAATTGTTAATGATCCTGCAACTATTGTGCATGACCCCACGCCTAGGCAAGCCTTAGGTAATCAATCTTTATAAAACTGAAAAACTGTTTTCATTTTGTGTTTAGCGCTTAACGACTCACAATTTAAATCAGTAGGCAAACTGATTAGGGTCCCTGCTTCTGAGTTTATAAAACAAAGTTGCATATCTTCTGTCTTTTCTCTAATAAAAACTGCTCTTGTTTGTGTTTGAGACGTGCTGCTTAAGTGCATTATCTGTGGAGGTAACGTTGAGCCTCAAAATTGTTTTCCTGCCTTTATTTGTTAAGGCCTATTTGTTCTTGCATGTCTCCTAGAATTTTCTCCTTTAAAAACCTTAGGGATTATGTCTAGAACTGCCTATATTAGAGGTCTTAAACTCTTCCAGGACCATTAAGAAGGGACGAGTAATAGCACGCATAGAGATCGTTAAATAAACTCGCTTAATAACCGCTAAGGGGTGGGGTAAAGGGTAGATATGGATATGATGACCGGTGCGCTAATGCCACATGTAGCCCCTTTTTGAGGAGTGATTATCGGGTATTGTACTGATGTGAATCTATAGGATAAATAACTTATGACTCCCCTATCCCTTACATATGTGTGCTTAGACTGTAAATCTTTTAAAACTTTATACATGTGGTCAGACTCCAAATCTTTTAAAAAATTTATCACCTATGTGTGCTTAGACTGCGAGTCTTTTCAAAACCTTTATTTGTTTACATGTATGCTCTTTGGCTGCTTATTTGCTACTTGTTTAAATTCACAAAGCTTGTTTGCGCGGGAACCACATATGTGGACTTTGAGGGGTGCCTAACACTTTCCCCTTGAAGTAATTTCAAGCCCTTACCCAATCTCTGGTTATCCAATCTGTGTTATAAATGATCCTCATTAGGTTCCCTAACGCACCTTAATTAGTTAGGTGGCGACTCTTCAAATTTCTTATAACCCTTTCCCAAAAGGAAATGAGTTGTCCCAATAATGTCAAAGACCTTGACTGATCCGAAAGGAGAGGAAAAAAGGGGCGCGACAAATATAACAAAATAAAATATCTGTCTGGTATACAAATTAGACAGGAGAATATAAATAACTCCGATGGAGACGCTGCAGGCTGTGGATTGTAACATCAAATGTAGCTCACGCTAAAGTCCTTGCAATAGCCGCTCTGCGCCTAAAAGACCACCATACATATATGTACCTACACAGTAAGTGCAGTAAATGTAGCATGAGTACATAAATCAAAGTGTACCTAGTAAGTATCTAGCCTAACCCCATAGAAGTAGTGATGAGGGGTCGACATCAACAATTACTAGTGGTCCAATAAGACAGATACAATATAAGTAAACAGATGTGAGTCGGAGTAAACAAACGAAGTAACAAGTATAAATACGTGGTAACATTCTCCTCTCAGAAATACTCAAGCTCTCAGCTAGTAGTTACCTCATCTATCGTAGTATATATAATGGACCTCGCCAGATAGGCCATCACAGTTCAAATAAAAAAAACTCGCAGATATACTGGCTTCTTGTCAATTATTACGCACGATTTCATAAGAGTATTTTATAGAAATGACGAGGCGTACAACCTAATCCCATCATAATGTGTGTACTCCCGAGGATCCAACGTAACGGCACGAACCATAGATACATCTATTATACTGCCAAGGCGAACCGCCCTATCCCATCATATGTGTGCATTGCCGAGGGTCAAATCGCACGAACCATAAATTCATCTATTATACTACAGAGACGAACGACCCTCTCCCATAAGAGTGTGGTACATATTCTTGCTGAGGCGAACGACCCGATCCAATTAGAATAAGAAACTTTAACGGGTCCTTGACCCCACTCACCAATAAACGTGTGAGTTTTGAACTTTAAGGAAAGCTTTGTGATGAAAACGCACAACGCATGAGGAATTCATAAGGGAAGCACAAATCATTCCGCGAATTATAAAGTAGCTCGTCACATCTCTATAATTGCAAGTCTATCAATGCAAGTCTAGTCTCAAGTCATAAAGGAAAATAAAGGAATTATACAAGCAAAGATAACTCAAATAGTTCAATTATAGCATGGCGTGAACCAGTGATTTAAAAGGCATTTTAGGGGCGGGCCCCGGGGCCAGGCGCACCAAAACTGCCCCAGGGCGATGGTGTGGGGCAAAAGTCTCAAGAGGCGTACGCCCGGGCGTTCGAGGCGTACGCCCGAGGCACCATTCCTGAAGAAACGAAGATCGTTGCAAGAAGACCCCCCCCCCCACCAGGATGTGTAAATGGGTCGTATGTTCGGGGCGTTTGAGACGTGTTTTTAGTGAGGCATAAGCCCCCGAGACTTTTTCAGATTAAAAGAAAATCTGTAGAATAAGTCCTTCATATAATAGCTAAATTCAAAATCAGCTTGGTAATTACTGAAAAGTTTTAAAAAGGAAATGAAATATATTATATTTAAAAGTGAAGACCTTTTTTATTGATTGAAACCCTAATTCATGGTTTTTTCCTATTCTTTATCTTGTCAGCTAGTCTGTTAATATCTCCCATCAGCAACGAATATTAAAAAAAAAAGAACTTCATTCTCCTTCATAGCAGTAAGTTCAAAGTTCAAATTGCAGGTTAGTTATCCTTTTTGTTACTCTATGTAGAAAACTTCATTATTTTAGGCTCAAGCTACTTGTGCTTATAAGTAGCATATAATAGATTGTTTTGACTAATGTTTTGTAAGAGATGGAGCATTATATATATATATATATATTGTTTATTTCAACTTTTATGCAATTTTACGTGTTTATAAATATATACTGTATTTATATTATTTTATAAAATATTAAAAATTAAATACCTATGAGGCTTACGCCCGTGCCTCGGGACTTACTCTGCGATGAAGAATATATAAAACACCTCGCATTATGCCCACGCCTTTTAAAACACTACCGTGAACCTAAGACTACGCGGATATAATCAGGAAGACTAGCATATGCGCGGACACTCGTCGCCTCATACGTGTGCATCTCCCACAACATGTAGCACATAAGAATATAACACCTACGGGGAAAATTCCCCCCCATAGGATTAGACAGGAGACTTACCTCACGCTGAAGTTCCATAATCTGCTCCAACGCCACTCTAACACCTTAAATTGATGCCCGTCGCTCCAAAACCAAACAAAGAATGTGCAAACCAATAAAATCTACTCTAATACTCATAATAAATCAATTTATAACAATTCTCAACTCCGCTCAAAAAGTCAGTAAAGTCAACCCTCGGACCTGCGTTCCCGGATTTCAAAAATTAAAGAAAATAAATATTACTCGTAACTGATATAGTTTATGTTTTGAAAATCATTCCATTTTGCCTATCAATTGACCGTCAAATCAAGGATTTACCATCTCATAACTTTGGAGCTCAAAACCCAATTTCTAAAATTAAAATACGGATAAAACGGATAATCAACAAATAATGGAAAAACATTAAAATAAAGGTCAGATATATACCCCTTTGTTGAGACGAGAACAACGCTTCGAAAATCACCTCAAACGGAGCTCTAGAACTCAAGATATTCTCAAAACACTAAATTACTTTGTCTGCCCATTTAAAACACTATCAAGGCGATTTTTGTTCTTCGCCTTCGCGGGCACCTTCGCTTTCGCGAAGAGCAATTTTTTATGTTGACCGGTCAACCCTAATTTCCTTTTCCTTTTATGCAATTTTACGTGTTTATAAATATATATTGTAATTATATTATTTTATTAAATATTAAAAATTAAATACCGATGGGGCTTACGTCGCGTTGAGGAATATGTAAAATACCTCGCCTTACGCCCATGCCTTTTAAAACACTATCGTGAACCTAAGTCTACACGGACATAATAAAGAATTCTAGCATATGCGCGGACACTCGTCGCCTCATACGTGTGCATCTCCCACAAGATGTGGCACATAAGAATATAACACCTACGTGGAAAATTCCCCCCCCCCCCCCCCCCCCCCCCCCATAGGGTTAGACAGAAGACTTACCTCACTCCGAACTTCCATAATCGGCTCCAAGGCCACTCTAACACCTTAAATCGATGCCCGTCGCTCTTAAACCAAACAAAAAATGTGAAAAACAATAAAAATATACTCTAATACTCATAATAAATCAATTTATAACAATTCCCAACTCCGCTCGAAAAGTCAATAAAGTCAACCATCGAACCCACGTGCCCGGATTTCGAAAATTATAGAAAGTAATTATTACCCGTAACTGATATAGTTTATATTCCGAAAATCATTCAATTTTTCCTATGAAGTGACCCTCAAATAGAGGATTTACCATCTCATAACTTTGTGACTCAAAACCCCAATTTCTACAATTCAAACGCGGATAAAAATGATAACCAACGAAACTAATCATGGAAAAACATTAAAATAAAGGTCAGATATTTACCCTTGTTGAGATGAGAACAACGCTGCGAAAATCACCTCAAACGGAGCTCTAGAACTCAAGATATGCTAAAAACACTAAAATGCTCTGTCTGCCCATTTAAAAGACTGTGGAGGCGATTTTTGTTCTTCGCCTTCGCGGGAACCTTCGCATTTGCGAAGAGTAATTTTTTGCGTTGACCGGTCAACCCGAATTTCCTTTTACCTCCCCTCCCCCA
>MDKH01230097.1:0-11225 GCA_005239495.1 Nicotiana undulata
TATAGGCTATCTTACAACTACACTAAGTCCTGCATTTAGTAATATTTTCCATGTTAGATGTATCTGTCATATTTATACTTTTTATAATTATACTTTTTCCCTATTCTCAACTATAAATACCCCCTCATTCTTTCATTTTTACTCACAAAATCATCAATCTCTCTACTCAAATTCTCAATTCAAGTAAAATCATGCCCTGTGATTCTACAGTTAGCCGATTTGTTCAGGAACACTATAATGTGGTAGAAGAAAATGAAGAATTTTACATAGTAAAGTGCAAGCATTGTGGTCGTGTCTACACTTGGCGTCCAAAGTTGACCGGCACGGGCTCTTTAAGAAAGCATATAATAAAGAGTTGTCTTGCTCGTTCTCAAGACATTCGTAATTTTGTAGTTTCTTAAATTAGTTTGAAGTACTATTAATTTATATGCAATGTTAGTGCAAGTTTGAATATCTCTTTACTATTTTTTTGTGTTTAAACTTGAATTACAAGTCATAAGTCATAATTATATAATATAATTTACAATAATAGCCTTATATAATATAATAGAAATACAAAAAAATAAATAAATTAGCCAACGACTATAATTTCAAAAATTAGTCGTTTGGCATGTTTAAAAAATAGCCATTTGGCCCCCAAACTTTGTTTTAACCCCAAACTTTTTATAATTATACTTTTTTCCTATTCTCAACTATAAATACCCCATCATTATTTCATTTTTACTCACAAAATCATCAAACTCTCTCTACTCAAATTCTCAATTGAAGTTAAATCATGCCCGGTGGTTCTAGAATTACCCCATTTGTTCGGGAACACTATAATTTGGTAGAAGAAAATGAAGAAACTTACACGATATCGTGCAAGCACTGTGGTTTTGTCTTCACTCGGCGAAAGGTGGAGGGAACAGGCTCTTTAATGAGGCATATAATCAAGTCTTGTCAAGCGCGTCTTCAAGACATTCATATCTAATATTTTAAGTTTAATTCAAACTTGTGTTATTTTAATTTTATTAGACGTATTATGCTTAATGTTGTAGTTTGTTAAATTAATTTGATGTACTATTAATTTATTATGCAATGTTAGTGCAAGTTTGAAGTACTATTATTATTAATTTGAAGAAACTTACTATTTTTTGTGTTTAAATATGAATCACAAGATTTACAAGGAATTGCCTTACATAAAAAAAAATTAAAAAAATAAAATAGCCCAGACCCGTTTAGGCCCGTTTGGCATGCGGGGCCATGTGGGCTTAGGCCCGTAGGGGGCCGGTTCCACAAATTTAGCCCGTTTGGCTAGGGCCCGCTTAGCCCGGACCCGTTTAGCCCGGGCCCGGCCCACTTGCCACCCTTAGTATAGAGTAATGATTTCCCCAATTATCGAAATCATTCCCGCTATGTTCCCTATAACTTCACCTATGTATTCTCTACTGATCATGAGCACTTTAGGTGCCGTAATTCTCTCTCGAGCAACTACAATAATTTACTAGGCATATTCTCTCGAACTATGCTAGTTGGATTTATCTAACCGCTCACTATGACCACGTCAAGGTTTTATTATTTCTAAACCTACCTTTAAACCTGTTGTATTGATTTCTCACATACATTAGGAGTGACATTGTTCAATAACCACCTAAATATGTATCATTTCTCAAGAAACACATAATAGATAGGCACAACCAATCGATGTCCATTCAATCACCTGAAATAAGCACGTAGTTGAACAAATAGACAAATTCAGAGGTTAAATTATATTAAAACAT
The DNA here is from genome assembly GCA_005239495.1 of Nicotiana undulata. NCBI lineage: Eukaryota > Viridiplantae > Streptophyta > Magnoliopsida > Solanales > Solanaceae > Nicotiana > Nicotiana undulata. The sequence continues at coordinate 1,761 of MDKH01230097.1, forward strand.
AATGAGAATTCATCCTCCAAGAGGTTCCATCAAAACCCTAGATCACAAATTAGCTATTCATAATAGTATGCATAACTATTGTTACGATCCAATTTCCCCTATGGTGGGTATCGTGATGGAACCTAGTCTTAGGGACTAGGTAAGCCTAACCTTTTATGAATAACATCAACAATTAAAGAAAATCTAATAGTTTCGATATGGAAACCTTTGCATAATTTTACAATTTTTCAAAACTAGTAGTACAAGTCATAAATTCTACAGAGTTTGCTACAACTTCAAGATACAACTGTTTAGAAATAAGTAAAAACAGTGTAAGAACAAAATATGACGATGACTCCGAACCCCGCGAACGTTGCAGCGGATTTACCTTGAGTCTCCACAACAGCAACCATGCTGCTAGCTATCAATCGACCGGCTACGCAAAAACCTGGTATTTGCAAAAAGCAAAATATGCAGAAGTGTAGTATGAGCACACCACAATGGTGCCCAGTACGTATCAAGACTAACCTCGGTGAAGTAGTGACGAGGATTAGTCTAGACACCCACCGGTCTAATAACTGAACAAGTAAAGTATAGGGTGATGGAATATGACTAAAGACAACGCAATATGGCTAACAACCCAATAAAAATTTCAATAAGGAAAGGAATAACATGTATCAACGGAAAAGCCGTAAATAATTACACGAAGCGTAAATGGAACACAACCGAATACAACTACAACAAAGACAAGTAATAACTCAGAAATTTCAACTACCTTCACATCAAGTTCTTAGTCATCTCCACGAGGTAACGAACCTCGGACAAATCACAACTCACGGGTCCCACACGAACCCTAACATCGGCATCTTGTGCCCTTATTTCAGCTAATAACTGCACGGACGACTCACGTGCCAATTGGAATCATTCCCACATATAAAGCAAGTACAACAAGGGTATTTACACTCAACAACAACCAGAAAAACCTTAATCCGACAATAATTCTTAACTACGTGTATGCTCGTGCAGGTGTCCTAACATAATTCAACGGCCAGTAAGCATAAAGAAAGGAAAGGGGCAACACGTACAATAATTTTCTCACAATTTCCACAAGAATAAGCTCAGACAGCGAATGTTCCATTACACAATATCAACAACAAAGAATTCCCCCGGCCAACACAAGTATCACAAACAATCCCTGACACATCCCACCTTGTCTCTCCACGTGTGCAGTAGTAAAGTAAATGCCCGCCTTGTCTCACCACACGCGCATAATCATGTTCCCACCTTGTCTCGCCACATGCGCAACCCACATATACATATACCGCCTTATCATGCTGCATGTACAATATCAATAGTAATCACGGCACGGAAGAAACCTCGTGCAAATCCCCATATCAACAATCGCATGGCAGAAATCTCGTGCAGCACCACAACAAGTACAACAACAACAATAACAATAATACCAGGTACGATAAATACATCAACTCAAGAACCTTATATCACAAGAAAAGGCGAGGCTAGTTCACAAGAAATAAGCACAATAAAGAAAAACTAGGCATAGTAAGAACAGCTCAACATGGAGGAAAATAGCATGTAACAGTCGTACCCAATTGCATAGTTCAACAACAAGAGACTAACACGAATATGATAACTCTATGTAAAGGAAAGTCAACTAAGGTATAGGATATCTAAACTTCTTTTAAGGTTGGGCAGTTACGAGGATATTCAATAAATTCACTTAAGGACAAGCAGTGGGAAAATAGCCACAACCTGCAGTAGGACCAAACAATTATAGGATGAGATGATGATAATTGAAAATAGAGATAAGCAGTTATGAAGACATATCATGACAGTAAAAGGGATAAAATCTTCAGTAAAGTCAATCAGGAGTCAAACAGGCAATAGAGTGAATCCAAAAGCGTAACTTCTAATTTAAGCAGGTAGAGATGAAACTAGTAATTAGGAACTCAGTCATAACAAGAACTTCTCCATACACAATGAATATAAGGACCTACGAACCCTAAAAGTCCAGTCATCCACAAATAAGTCTGAGCACACACTCGTCACCTCATGTAAACAGACTACAATCAACATAGAAGACTCAATCCTAAGGGGTAATTCCCCCACACAAGGTTAGGCAAGATACTTACCTCGAACCAAGCTCAACTCAATCTGGAACCACGCTCTTTCCACGAGTATCGAACTCCGAATGGACCTAATCTAATCAAAGTAATTACATAACATAAATATAACTACAAGTAACTACTTTAGCTAATGAATTGAAGCTAAGGCAAGAAAAGAGGGAAAACGCCCAAAAAGCCCCCCCCCCCTCCCGCCCACGTCTCGAAATCGGGTAAAAATCACAAATGATGAACACCCAATTCACTCATGAGTCTAACCATACCAAATTTACTCAAATTCGATACCAAAATCTCAATCAAAACCTCAAAATTCGGCCTAAGAATTTTTCTCAAATCTTCCCCAATTTTCCACTCTAAATCACTAATTTAATGTTGAAATTAAAGACATAATCATGGGAATTAACCAAAACTGGGTAAGAATCACTTACCCCAAACACCCACGCAAGAATCTCTCCAAAAATTGCCTTCTACCGAGCTCCCAATTAAATTTTGTGATATGAACTTAAAACCCTCATTTTTGAACTTTAAATTCTGCCCAGGTGTTCCTTCTTCACGTTCGCGGACCACCCATCACGTTCGCGATGAACAAAAACCCTCAAAAGCCATTTCCAAACTCTTCTCAGACAACCTCTAGTATAATAGTCATAAATTTTCGTACAAAACTCCAAATGACAAATGATTTAATGTTTTGAAACCTAGACACCAAGATCTACAACTTTCACGTTTTTGTCATCTTCCAATTCCTTATAGATTTTGATATATAAGCTGCCAAAGTCAGCCCTGTGCAACATAAATTTCTTCTTCATCTTCCCGGATGCTCTGTAGTGTACCAGACATAACTTTTTGTACACGAAATCCAAATGCTAAATGGTTTGCTTTTCTAAACATCATACCTGAAGGGCTACAACTTTCGTTTTTGGATCATCTTCAAATTCCTTATAGATTGTGAGATATAAGACTCCAAAGTCAGACCTGCATAACATAGATTTTCTTCTTCACGAACGAGAAGAACAACACCAGACACCGGCATCAGTTATTGCAAAACAGCCAGAAATGATCTGAAACCACCCTGAAACACACCCCGAGGCCCCCGGGCTCCGTCCAATCACACAAACTAGCCCCATTACATAACACGGGCCTGTTCGAGGCCTCAAATCACCCCAAACCACATCGAAATCATGAATCGCACCCCAATTCAAGCTCAATGAACTTTAGAACTTCAAATTTCTAAATTCGATGTCGAAACCTATCAAATCATGTCTAATGGACCTCAAATTTTACACACAAGTTGAATTTGACATTACGGACTTACTTCAACTTCGGGAATCAGAATCCGACCCCGATATCAAAAAGTTCACTTTCGGTCAAACTTCTCAAAAACCTTCAAATTTTTAAATTTTTCCAAATTGCCTCAAATTACTCTACGGACCTCCAAATCCTAATCTGTACGCACGCTAAGTCCAAAAATTACCATACGAACTTGTTGACATCATCCAAAACTTATTCCAGATCTGTTTACACCAAAGCCAAATTCCGGCTAAATTCTCATCGCTTATGCTTCCAAAAATAAAATCTTCCTTCCAATTCGACTTTGAATCATCCGGTAGCTGAATTCAACCATGTACGAAGTCGATATACATAATATGAATTTGTTCAACACCTTAAAAACTATTGGTCAAATCGTTACATTCTCCCCCTCTTAAAACAAATATTCGTTCTCGAACGTGCCAAGAATCCCCTCGAAGTCTCCGAATCATTGAATGCACACTTCCAACATACACCCGCGGGTGATCCCGCGTCACCCCAATCTACATAAGCCTGATGACACCATCTCAACTACAATTTAGCCTTCCTACCACCACCGATAAGCCTCATACCTCAATTTCTCACCTTCTACTCATTTCCAAAAGATTATTCTAAATCCATATCCGGCATCAGCCTCAACCAGCTACATTAACTCATGCCTACACCCACAATGCTCGACCACACAATATAACACACCACACATAGGCCCATAATAACACTTCTGATCACAATCGCTGCCGAAATCATCCCAGCATTGGCAACTAGCCTCATGTCTGATAGACTCTGTTTCAAACCTCCATAACACTGACAATTATGCAAGAAGCACGAAGACCTCATAATTAGACACATGAATCACCAATCCACAAATAACATCACTGGGCACATACCCCGCAAGCTAAAACTCAAGAATCATATAAGTAAAGTTACGCGTCTGCCTTCGGAGTGTAAAGCAGAGGTGGGCTCGATAAATATCGCTTCAATTCTTCCAATGCCTGTTGACATTCCGGGGTCCATGCGAAATCATTTTTCTTTTTGAGTAAGGAGAAAAACCTGTGGCTCCGATTTGATGACCTCGAGATGAATCGATCCAAGGTAGTTATCCGTCCAGTTATCCTTTGTACGACTTTTACACTATTTACGATGGTGATGTCCTTGATGGCCTTGATGTTATCGGGGTTGATTTCAATTTCCCGATTTGAGACCATGAAGCCAAGGAACTTTCCCGAACCGACCCTGAAAGTACATTTCTCGGGGTTAAGCTTCATGTTGTACTTCCTCAAGATTTCTAGTGTTTCTTGCAAATGAGCCAAATGGTCCTCTGCACGCAGGAACTTAACTACCATGTCGTCAATGTAAACTTTCATTGATTTATCTATTTGTTCTTTGAACATTTTGTTAACTAGGAGTTGATATGTAGCTCCTGCATTTTTTAGCACGAAGGGCATTACATTATAACAACAGGTCCCATACCTGGTGATAAAAGAAGTATTTTCTTGGTCTTCTGGGCCCGTTTAGATTTGATTGTACCGAGAATAGGCGTCGAGAAAAGTAAGTATCTCGTGGTCGGTCGTGGCATCGATCATGCGATCGATGTTAGGCAATAGAAAAGAGTCTTTCGGACATGCTTTGTTCAAGTCTTTATAGTCTACACACATCCTAAGTTTGTTCTCTTTTTTGTGGACTACGACTGCATTACCTAACCACTCGGGGTATTTTACCTCCCGAATCGATCCTATTTTGAGAAGTTTGGTTACCTCGCCCTTTATGAAGGCATGCTTTACCTCGGACTGGGGCCTTCTCTTTTGCTTTATCAGTCTGAACTTGGGATCTAGGCTCAGTCGATGAGTTGTTATCTCCGGTGAGATCCCTGTCATGTCTAAATGGGACCATGCAAATCAATCCATGTTATCAATAAGAAATTGAATGAGTTTTTTTTCTGAGTTTGGGGGTTAACCCCGTTCCTAGGTATACCTTTCGTTCGGGCAGGTACTCGATCAGTATCACCTGTTCCAGCTCTTCGACCATTGACTTGGTTGCATATGATTCTTCGGGAACAACAAAGGTTCGAGAAGTTAAAAAATCCCCCTCTTCTTCGTCGTCTACTACCTGTTTCTCCGATTTGATCGAGGCTGGGGGCGGTGATTGCTATTTGGACGCCTGCTTATCTTTGGTGCTCGATTTTTCTGAAGTCTAAGGTGTTGATATCGGCGTCACCTCATCGACCGCAAATATTTCCTTTGCAGCATGTTGTTCCCCGTAAACCGTCTTCACACTATCCGTCGTCGGGAGCTTCATCATTTGGTAAAGGGTCGACGGTACTGCCCTCATGTTGTGGATCCAACGCCTTTAGAGCAGTGCATTATATCCCATGCCGCCTTCGATGACATGGAATTTTATATCTTGGATGGTACCGTCCATGTTTACCGGTAGGATTATCTCCCCCTTAGTTATTTCACTAGCCATGTTGAAGACGTTTAGGACTCGAGATACAGGTAGAATTTGGTCTTGCAGGCCGAGCTGCTCTACGAGATCTTATGATGTTTGCTGAGCTACCTGGATCCACTAGAACACGTTTAACTTGAATTTTATTCAACAAAATAGAAATTACCAGGGCATCGTTATGCGGCTGAGAAATGCCTTCCGTTCTTCGGCATTGAATAATAAAGTTCCTTCGGGCACATAGTCTCGAGTTTGTTTCTTTCTGGTGATAGACACCTTAGTGCTTCTGAAAATAGTTCTTTGTGGGACGTCAACCCCAACGACGATCATGTGAATGACATGTTGAGGTTCTTCTTGTTCGTTCTTTCTGTTGGTGTCTCTTTCTTTGAAGTGATTTTTAGCTCGATCGCTGAGGAACTCTCGAAGATGGCCTTCGTTGAATAGTCGAGCTACCTCCTCCCTCAGCTTCCTGCAGACTTCAGTCCTATGGCCATGTGTTCCATGATATTTACACATTAAATTTGGGTTCCTTTGGGAAGGATCGATCTGTATAGGTCTGGGCCACCTAGTATATTTGATTATTCCGATAGTTGATACAATCCCCGATGCATCGATACTGAAATTGTACTTCGATAGCCGTGGTGCTTCTACGGGATCTGCATATTTGTCGAAGCCAATTTTACTCATAAGTCCCCGAGAATTTTGCCCTCCGTCACTTCTTCGATCGTTCCGGGCGGAATAGCGTCCCGGACCGTTATTCCTTCGATCTGCAATATATGGCTGGTACCGATCTTTATTCAGCCTTGGTTCTCTATCAACGTCCCTCTGATTTTTACCCGTCGACCGGTTTGGATACACTGAACCGGAAGGAGCTCCCAACTGATCGTCTTCGACTCTGATCTTCGACTGATATCAGTTGTGAACATCTTCCCCAAGTCACAGTTGGGTACTCGATCAAATTTTGTTTCAACTGACGTGATGCTATCGAACTCCGTTCATTCAACCCTTGGGTGAAAGCATGAACAACCCAATCATCTGTTACTGGTGGCAATTCCATGCGCTCCATTTGGAATCGAGACACGAACTCCCTTAGCATCTCGTTATCTCTCTGTTTTACTTTGAAGAGGTCTGGTTTTCTTGTTGCAACCTTTATGGCCCCAGCGTGCGCTATAATGAAAGAATCCACCAACATGGCAAATGAATCGATGGAATTTGGCGGCAAGTTGTGATACCAAATCATAGCTCCCTTCGACAAGGTCTCTCCGAATTTTTTCATCAGCACAGACTCGATTTCGTCATCCTCCAAACCATTACCCTTAATGGCGCACGTGTAAGAGGTAACGTGCTCATTGGGGTCAGTGCTCCTGTTGTATTTGGGTATGTCAGTCATACGGAACTTTTTTGGAATGGTCTTCGAAGCCGTACTCGTATGGAATGGTTTTTGCACAAACTTCTTCGAATCCATTCCTTTCAAGATCGGCGGTGCCCCAGGTATCTAGTCAACTCAGGAGTTGTAAGTCTCCACTTTTTTTATCGTTGGCCTCGATTTTCTTCTCTCCTGATTCAATTCTCTTAGTGAGCTCCTCGAGCATCCTCATTATAGCAGGATCGGTTGTCGAAGTGTTATCACCCGATCTTTCCGGTACCGGCTCGGTACATCGAGTAGTCTCCTGCTCGACTCTATTGGAGATCTATGCTGATTTTGTAACTAAGCAATGGCGATTTGTTGAGCTTGAAGCATTTTGAATATTACTTGGATACTGACTCCTTCATCTCATTTGCCTTGTGTACTCGACCGTCAGTTCGACCTTCTTTGCATACACTTCCCTCGGTATTTGCGCCTAAGTCCTCATTCAGAGCAACATGCAAACTGACGTCGACCGGGTTGACGGGCGGTGCTCCTCCAAGATCATTCTCTAGCACTTCGATTCCTGCAGCAATAACATTCCCGTTTTCCCCGTGAACTCCGAGGCCATTGTCGCCGTGTGTAGATGTGTTTTGTGAGTTTGACATGATTCAACCTGAAAACAAAAATTCTTGACAAGAACAAGTGTAAAATAGTGTGTTTTACCAGAATTAGTATTGAGCAATCACTATTGTCCTTAGTCCCACGAAGGGCGCCAAACTATTTACCTCAAAATACGAGTAACAATTAAACTTGTATGTGGTTTTAAGGATATGTGATATGATTCAATACCAATTGATAAATGATGAATTAAATAAATGAGTTGAATGGTAAAAATAAATCAAACCAGTGTTATAGCAACGAGTCGTCCTCGATTAAGAACCTCGAGATCAAGTATTACAGTAAGAACAGTAGTGAAATGTAAGCAAATAAAGAGCACCGTGTGTATTATTTCTCAATGGATGTATGTTGATTACAAATGAATAGGGTCCCTCTTTATATAGTAGAGGAATCTCAAATAAGGTACAACTCTAATTACGGAAATAAATCCCATGATTGATATCAATAACCGTTAGCAGTTCAATGTCTTCTGAGATTTTCGCCGAGATCTTTGGTCGATTACTGATATCTCGCTATTCTGTTACTCGACGTTGGTCATGCCTGGTATCGATCCTCAGCGTATGCTTCGATCTCCGAGCCGCGTACTTTGCCATCGAGCTCGAACTAATCCTATCATGAGGTTGCCTTCGAGTTAGCTCATCGAACTCACGAAATTGGGCATACCTGGTTTCGACCGTATACAAAACAATTTGTGTTTTATAAATAATCATCACATAATAGCATGTAAACCGAACGACTCCTTACCATATACTTTATGGAGAATTTTTGAATTTTACGGAAATTTGTTTTACACAAGTCTTCTTTGAGCTTAAATTGGAATTGTCACTGATCAAAGTATTCTGTTTACCCAAAAGGTGTGATGACCCAAAAGGTCGTCTTACGTAATTTAAGCTATATCTGTGTTCTGAAGCTCCGAGAGCCTCAGTTAGTCTCACCTCGATATGCGTGCGCAGCCCGGGCGTGTAGCCGGGAAGCTATTATGTGAAAATTTGATAAAAATGAGTTTTGATAATTAATAAATGAATATAGTTGACTTTGGTCAACATTTCTGGTAAACGGACCCGGACCCGTGATTCGACGGTCCCGGAGGGTCCGTAGGAAAATATGGGACTTGGGCATATGCTCGGAATCGAATTCCGAGGTCCCAAGCCCGAGAAATGAATTTTTTAAAGAAAATTATTTTCTGAAAAATAATAAAGGATTTTGAAAATGAATAATTATGTGAAAACCGTGTTACCGAGTCCGTATTGTGGTTCCGAATCCCGGAACAGGTTTATTATATACTATTTGTCTTATCTGTAAAATTTGGTGTAAAACGGGCGTGAATTGAGTGGTTTCGGATTAAAAATGAGACTTTGAGGTGTTACAGAATTTGAAATGTGGCTTGGAAACTGGTGTTATGTTCCTGAGGTCCGAATGAGATTCCGAGACCGGGAATAGTTCCGTGGTGTCATTTATAACTTGTCTGTAAAGTTTGGAGACGTTCCGAGCAGTTTAGGCCGGTTCGACGTATTGAAGTGAGTTCTAGAATTTTGAAGTTCTTAAGATTGATTAAATAAGTTTCGGGGTTTGATT